>PVHP010018536.1:0-32866 GCA_004024765.1 Zapus hudsonius
GAATATAAGGGATTTGTGAATGTTTATATAAGCATATCAATCCTACCCTAAAAATGAAAGGTTGGACATGTCAGTTTTCAAGTGTATGTTCCGAAAGCTATCTTCTTAAACAGCAGCAAGTGACCGGGCATGCATAGGAAGGAAAAACAACTCCCGAGAGTAATTCCCAGGCTTCTGACTTTTACTCACAGCTAAGTGATGCAGTCTTTGATGAGATTAAAGGAAAGGAGACAGACCCACTGGAAAGTTTAACATAACATGATGCTAGCATACACGGTGCTGAGGAATATAACCAGCACAACAGTGACAGAGTGGGGTTCTAAAAGGTTGCTGGACCAGAACACAAAGCAGAGAGGTAAGGAACAGCTACACAGGTACTGGTCTTTTCATGACGTCAGAGAACTGCTATGGTATAAAGACATAGGAAAGGTTTAGACTATGAACCCTCCTGTGAGGTTCAGCTTACATGAATGCCATGTGGAGAACAGTTCAACACCTTGAAGTGAGTTCCAGTAAGTAAATAAGACAAGGAAAGCTTGAAAAAGGAAAGAAAATAGTGATATAGTCAGAGATGACATGAAGGTCAAAGGGCAGGAAATGGCAAATGTCTTCCATTGAAGGAAAACAGGGAGGTGAAGAACTGGTACTTTTATTTGGATCATTGCCTGGGAATAGCCTCACCATCTTCAGACTGGAGGAGGAGAGGGTGCATACGAAGCTCAGAATTGCTTTTCCTTACTCTGTTTGATCCACATACAGTATGGTTACAGTGTCTACTGGAGAGCTCAACCACCTCTGTTTCTCATATACGAGTTTACGTGAAGTCACTGCTTCAGAGCTCTGCAGACTGGAAATCAGGCTACTGGAATTGAGTGGTTAGTATGCCAGTCCTGTTCCAGAGGTCACTAGGAGGTGCAGAGGCAGGTGAACAATTATGACAGAGGGGCTGGGGAGATGGCTCAGTGGGTAATGTGCTTTCTCTACAAGCATGAACTCTGTATTTGAATCCTTAACACCTATATAAAAATGCCAGGCATACTGTGTAATGCTGGAAGGCACTTCATGAATGGGCAGGGGAAATTGGCTAAGTGATCCACTGAGTGACAAGGAAACCTCAGCTGGAACTGGGATCCAAGGCAAATTCTTATGGAGACCAAGAACCAGGACTCCAAGGGGAAGATCCCACTAACAATAGGCCTACAGAAAGGCTACACCATTAAAATCCCACCAAATTAACAATGTTTGTCCCATTTAACCTATACTGACCTCATTCTCAGTTGGAGATTCAGTTTGAATTTTTCAGAACTGCAGACAACTCGATTCCACCTACAAGACCTGAAATGATGGCTGACTCCCAGACAGGAGATGAATCACCTCTAACACATCATCTAGGGCCCAAGTGAAACCATAGAGGAAGTGGCGAGATTAACAAGAGTGCTGCTTCCATAACAAGCCAAACAGACATGGAGGATACTCACAATAGCCTGGCTTAAGACTCACCCACCATGGCTCAGGGAATGTTGTGGAAGACGGGACAGATATATTTTAAGAGCCATATCCATAGTTTCCCTAAAAAAAAACTGTCTACTGCTTGCACAATTCAAAACCTTCCATCCCATTGCATTGTTCCAGCAATCCCATCAAGGAGGGCCCTCAGTGGATTGGGGACAGGGAGGAGGGAAATGAGGGTACCAACACAAGTTTTTTTCATACTGTGTTTTAATTGTTAACAATTAATAAATAAATTTATTTAAAAAAAAATTAAATGCCAGGCACAATAGCAAATGCCTGTAATCCTAGCACTGGGGAGGTAAAGACAGGGAATTCTTGGGAATCCACTGGGGAACTTGTCTAGCCCATTCCATGTGCTCTAAATTCAAAGAGAAATCCTCTCTTAAAGAAGTGGAGAGTGTGGAGGAAGATCCCCTGACTTTGACCTCTGGCTTCCACATGCACATGCTCCCACACACACACATGAACACACACACACACGCATACACTGCACACATATATCCACGTGCAAAAATTATGACAAATCCTTTATGTTCATTAAATAACTACCAAGTACTGTACTATAAATGGCACTGAGCCAACCTCTGGACAGTATTATCCCAGAAAAAAAGGTATGAATTGGTAGTGTTGGCAAAAGTCAGGAGGTGAGCTTTTTAAAAGAAACAAGAACTTATAAAAGTTTTTAAAGGACTTTAGATTCTAAGAGAAAAAGATACAAGCAGAAAAGGGGAATGGTATTAAGTGAAGTTTCAGGGGCAGAAGGTGTATGGAACATGGCCACATACATATGTGCTGATAAAAAGAAAGAAAGGCAATAAAGTCATGATGGAGTTTATTACAGGGAAACTAAAGCAGGAGTTCACACAGGTCTGAGGGGTGAGGATGACCAAGGGCTGTGACAAGTGTCCGCATAAACTGACATCATTTATGACCAGGGAACTAAGGAGCAAAGGATGGAAATGAGAACTGCATTTGTGCACACAATAGCCTGCAGAGGAGACAGTTTCTCAGCTCTGTAAAGTGCTACAAAAGTCAAAACACTTTTTTAATGTCTATAGAGCTAAACAGAAGAACTCCCAACAACACATCATTTTCTTTCTTTCCTCTCAAAAGAATGTTAATGTGATAAGCAAAATAGCTTCACCATGTCTGTATACTTCCTTTTGAAAGGAGTGTTAAGGAAGCAATCTGCTTTTAACCAAGGAGCTCCTTGCATAAGGACTTGAACGCCTATTTCAAAATTGGATGCTGGAAAGTTTCCCTCTCAAAATGCATACCAGTTATTTTCACTTGATGCCTTAAAAATCATTTCCAGTGTGGCTGTTTAAATGTTAATGTGGAGAAATTGATGAGGGACTTTACTTGGAGAATTCAAATGACTAAAAGTTGAACGCTAAAAGCTTTAAGGTTAAAGGATCTAGGGTTATTTGCTGAAGACAGTGGAATGACTTGATATTTTCCACCAACGGAATGCTCCGTCTACAGGATTATCTTGTCACATAGGTTTTTCCCTCTACACAGGTAATAGACTGAGCATACCTGCGCTGCATCCGAATGCTCTGCCCTGAGCTTAAACCTCGTACTAAGCATATCAGTTTGAACCATGGCTTCACAGAAAGTTACTAAAATAATTTTTCTGTAGCAAGTCGTAGACATACTATATTATTAAGAAATATAATTAAATTTTCCAAAAATGTTTTGCCTAATCTGTAGAGATCCAGTTTGAGTTTAGGCGAGTCTCAAATGTGGTTCGTGCCAAGGTCTAGAGAAAGTTGGGCTAGCCATTCAGCTCTCATTGATTTTTAACTGACAATGAAAAGCTGTATATATTTGCAGTGTATAAAGTGTTTTGAAAAATACACATACATTTTGCAATGATTAAGTAAATATGCCTACCATCTCATGTCCTTATCACTGTCTTAATGAGAATATTTCAAGGTCTATTACCAGTTTCAAGTTCACAGAGTATTATTAATTAATAGTAGCTTCCATGCTGTACCAAGATCTCCAGAGCATATTTCTCCTGTACTTATGAAACTGTACCCTAGCCAACATCTCTCCATTCTCTACCCTGTCCTGGCCTCCTTAGAAACTGTCTGTTTTTTAGACTTCATTCTTTCAGAATCCATATGTAGTACCTTACAGTATTTTTGCACTTAGCTTATTTCACTTTGCATAATATGCTCTGTGTTTGCACATATTAATTTGCTTCTTTTAAAGCTGGATATTACTCTATGCTATTATTGTGATGGTTTGAAAGTAAAATTTCTCTCCTATGCTCATGTGTTTAGAATACTTGATTCCCAGCTGATGGCAATTTGGGAAGTTTGGAGTCTTTGGAAGATGGAGCCGCGCTGGAGGAGGTATGATATTGGGGCCATGCTGTGGGACTTCAAAATCCAACCCAAGCCTGCCAGAGCTAGCTCACGCTTGCTTCTTTCTCCCAGATGATATGACAAGATAGAATGCCCTGCCATCTATTCTTGCAATAATTCCCTTACTGGGATGAAACTTCCCCTTAAGACTGTAAGCCAAAATTAACCCTTTCCTTCCATAAACTGCTTCTGGTGAGAAGAAGGTGACTGCTACAATTAGACACATTGTTTTGAACCATGCTTTCAAAGGGAATATATATATATATATATATATATATATATATATGATAGAATGTAGGTAGATTCTATAGTTTGACTTTATGAATAATGCAATAGTGAATGGGGAATGCAGATATCTTTTCTGCATTGTGATTTAATTGCCTTTGACTCTATGCCTAGACATAAAATTGCTAGATCATATGATATTTCTATGGTTTATTTTATTTTTATTTATTTGCAAGGAGAGGGAGAGAGAGAGGAAGCAGAAGAATAAAAAGGGGCACGCCAGGGCCTGTGCATCTGGCTTTATGTGGGTACCTGGAAAATCAAACCCAGATCCTAAACCACTGAGCTGTCTCTCCAGTCCCTCCATATTTTAATTTTTGAGGAACTTCCCTATTATCATCTATAATGATTTTATGAATTTATACTTTTACCTACAGTGTACAAAGGTTCCCTTTTTTCCATATCATCTATAACACTTGTTATCCTTTTGATAAAAGCCATTCTTAAAAGTGTGAGGTTTCACTGTGATTTTATTATATATTTTTCGATGATTAGTGACAAATCTATTTTCATAGAACTATTGGCCTTGCATATATTTTCTTTAGAAGAAATGTCTACTCAGCTGCTTTGCTTACTTTTCTAGTTGGGTAGTGTGATGATAAGGTTTTGTTGTCAACTTGACCTTTTTAGTAATCTTTAGTGGGTCTCTGAGGTTATTCACAGGAAGGTAACCCTGTAAGTAGGGGGCAGGATATAAGAAAGTTCAGGGGAGCTAGTAACAAATATCCTTTCTTAGAGGGCAGTGCAGAAAGGAGATTCCAGAGACTCAGGAAGCCAACATTTCTGGGAAAGAGTTGAGGTTAGAGGAAAACTTCAGGATGGCAGTCCTCATGTTCCACCTTATCTCTCTTGTTTTGCCACTGGAAATATCATACTAACTACAATACACAAGCTTTGGGATCCTCCTGATGCATATCCTTTTGCTATTTGAACATTGGGATTACAGCAGCAAGCGTCTCTTGCATTCAGCTTTCCATGGATCCTTGGGACTTGAACTTTGGTCTTAACTTTTGTGCAGCCAAGTGATTTTAATCACCGAGCCATCTTGTCATTCCCTCTTTTAAAATCTTTTATATAGAATGCGATTTCAAGAAATTGGCTTTAATTTGGCATAAGATTTTGTTTACCTTGAAAAAGAAAGACAGATACTTTTTAAGGAAACATTAAAGACCTTAGTTTTGTTTTTTATCCTCCAAAAGGGAAATAAAAATAGCAATTTTAAAACTGCATGACTAGAGAAATACTGTAATTAAACCTAATTTATAAGAAGCAACTGCTAGAAAGAAAAACATTTGTCTCTCTAAAAAAAAGTTTAGGAAATCTCATGTAAGCACAGAAAGGAAAATCCTTAGAACTTAGCTCACTGCTCTCTTTTGGCCAGAAAACACCAAGAAATTGACATTGGCCTTGTGCCCTAGTTTGGATCTAAGTTCCTATGCCAAAGGCTTGACCCACATCTGATGATTCTATTGTGAGAAGGTGGAGCGTAGGAAGAAGCAGGTCACTGGCTATGCCCTGGAAGGGTGTCTTGGAAACATTGCTCCTTATTCTCTCTCTCTGCTTCTTAGCCATAGAAATGTGAACTTTGCTCTGCCACACCCCACCTTCTATGATGTTTTGCTTCACTATGGGCCCAGAAACAACAATGCCAAGTGATCATGGACTGACAACATAGCCCAACGATTTTGGACTAAAACCTCTAAAACCTTTATGGGCTCAAGCCAGTATAAACCTTTCTTCCATAAACTGACTCCCTCAGGCTTTTTTTAACCCTTTGTAGTCACTCTGTAATGGACATGTATGCATGTATAGGGAGGGGTTTACATTGGGATGTGTAATGTGTGATTTGAGAGGTAACATTAGTAATTAAGATTGGGGTAAAAGAACCTGTGTTTGTCTGAGCCAGGTCTATCAAATTAAGTGGGAGTACCTGTTAAATTGATTCCACTTAGTCAGCACACCTTGTGAATTTGTTAGTCAATAAATACTGACATTATGGAAAGACACAAGTGTGTTCATCTATGTTTCTGACATAGCACACTCAAGACACTTTACTTATTTTGCACAGAGATAATTTCTCCCTTTTCTCAAAGTGGTAAGGCTATTTTTAATATTTTTTTATTCATTTGAGAGAAAAAAAATGGGTGTTGTCGTAGTCAGCCTCATGCTGCTGGGATGAATCTCCAATCGAGACAGAGTTTTGGGAGGAAAGTATTTATTGAAGTAACAAATACAGGGGAAGTTCCATAATGACAAAAGAGGCTGGCCCTCTTTCACAGGGCCAAACAGAGAAAGAAACCCATCACCAGCACCTCAAGCAAGCACACTGAAACTTGAAAATAACAGGAACTCCAGGCTTGAATTCAGACTGCTCTTTGGATATGTATAGCTGGAATTCCAGACCCACCTCAGAAGCACCTTAGGGCTGGACTCTAGGATCCAGCCAAGGTGACACACCCTCCAGCCAAGCAACTGGAGAAAAACTTTAATAAATCACTCTTGACTCTAATGGGGTACAACCCTTCAAATTACCACAGGTATGCCAGGGACTTTTGCCACTGCAAATGAACTTCAGAAGCATGTGCCATTCTGTGCATCTGGCTTTATGTGGGTACTGGGAAATCAAATTCTGGCCAACCAGCTTTGCAAGCATCATCCTGACCACTGGGCAATCTGCCCAGCCCAAGTCTATTATTTAAGAACCATTTTCTAAGTCATCCTATGACAGTTCAGTCAAGCTCCATAGACCCCCCTCTCCTTGAGTGGGAGATATCTCTAGCCAGAGCCCAAACCTAGATGCAAAAACCGATTGGTCAGGTATAGATCAGCTTTCTCTCTGACTTACCTTGGGGAACTTTTAAAAAGCTTCCCTAGAACAAAGGCCAGTCTTCTTATTCCACATGACATCCTAGAAGGAGGACTTCATTTTCCAAGTGAGGGGGCTCAGGATTCTTTTCCACATACACCTTTCCCTCACATGATGGGGGCCCTCTGATACCTTTTCTTCTGCTGCTTGTTTGGCTGAGCAGCACAGATTTATTAAAATCTCTTCCATATATTCTCCCCACACTGGTGGCTGGAGAACTCTGTAAATTCTCATGTTCCCTTAAATAATAAAGTCTCCCACTATACCTTAACATCTTGTTGTCTGTGATTTTAATTCTTTTACTTTGTAGGCAAGAATTTGGGTACTCCTTAAATTTTGGGGTGCATTGGAATTTCTGGTGGGCATTATCTAAATTCTAACCCAAGCTCAGTCCTTATAGTCCTTCATGAAATGGCTCTGAAATAAGAGAGAAGCCAATGGGGGTACAGTTGTGGAGGTCAAGTACAAATCTACCCTCTAGCATCTGCCTTGGTTTGCCAGCATTCCTTCCAAGCCCATTTTGCCTCTCTGTTCACCTCCCTTTCTGGGTCCTGATTCACAACTGTAATAGTACTTTGCTTCCACATGAATGTCTTTCCACTGCCCCCCACCTCAAAAACAAGTAGGGGACTTGATCTGAGTCTTATTCCTACCTTTCTGACTGATACATGATCAAGATATTAATGACACTTGGATTGCACTTATATATATGAAGATATACTATAAATAAATGCCTTAAACCAAAGTAAGCTTATCCTTAAAATGCCAATTCAACACCATAATAGCCAACAGAGGAAAATTTCCTGTTGAAGATGCTTCTAGAATTCCAGTACTTTATATTATTGATTGTTAAGTCCAAAAGCCAGTATTTTTCCTAGAGTATTTTTTCTTCAGTATTTTAGGAATTTGAAATCAGAATTATTGATAGAATTATTACTGGACAATTGTGCTTTGAGGAGTACCCAGAGAGTTAAACAACATGAAAATGATCTCTGCAGGCCTCTGGGCTGGTAAGTGGAGAGGACTGAAACACTGGCCCAGGCTTTCATAGATCAGATTCGCTGCAGTGCTATCTTCCCCAGAAGTAGAGCTTTCCTGAAAGAGAATTGTTAAGAAAAAGGACTCAGCCTCGGGAGCAGGCTCCTGTCCAATTCAGTCAGGTTGAGAGTAAAGACAAGGCAAGGGTAGTGATGGAAACTCCTTATCTGACTGACTGATTGGTTTCTTTGTTTGAACAAAGGGCCATTTCAGAGCAGAAGCTGAGCACCCAGAATCCAGCCAGCTGACTGCAGAGCCTTAAGTTACAAAGCCACAGTGGCCGATGAAAATATTATAGACTTTAATAAATAAAATTTTAATAAATAAAAATTTATGAAAAGGCCATTTCTGTTTTGTCACAAAGGTGAAATTTTTTAAATAGGAGATTCAGTAGAAGATAATGGGATTGAGTTCACATTTACCTCTTCAGTCATCTATGTAAAATATTTTTTTAAAAGTTTTTTAGTGCTTCAAGATTTACCCCCAAACTCAACTCACCATCCAAGGTAACATCACTGATGCATATTGTTCATTCTTAAGTTCAAACATTGAGTTCATTTCCAATACTCAGAGTTGATTTTCTTCACCTTATGTAATGATATTTTTGTATGCGTATTCTCATTGCATTTTTATTCAAAATGAAAATTGCAGTGAAAATAGCTTATGTTTCTGAAAATTTTTTATTCAGTGTCTGATGATCATACATTGTATATGTGAAACATATTAAATATTAGGTTCAATGAATTTTAAATTTTTTAAATGTTTTTATTTATTTAGTTGAGACAAAGAGAGAAGTGGAGAGAGAGAGAGAGAGAGAGAGAGAGAGAGAGAGAGAGAGAGAGAGAGAGAGAGAGAGAGAGAATGGTCACAACATTCTGTAAATGAACTCCAGACCCATGCACCACTTTGCACATCTGGCTTTATGTGGGTACTGGGGAATTGAACCCGAGTCCTCAGGCTTTGCAGGCAAGAGCCTTAACCACTGGGACATCTCTCTAATCCAGAATTTAAATTTTTTAAAAATTGTAAACATCACTTTTAACTAAACTATGAGTATTAATACCAGTATACAAATGTTTTATGAAATAAATATGAAAACACACTGTACCTTTACTCTAATAATGTCACAACAATTTTCCATGGATTTTCACAATAATGACACACAGCCAGCCAGCAGCCTGACTAAAGGTACAAATGAAAGTTTACATGGCAATATCTTTCCACCCCACACCCAATTCTCAACGGCTTCCTTCTAGCCACCAGTGCCTCCCCTCTTTTGCACAGATCTGTTTTCTGACCCTGCAACTCTGGGCAGGGGACAGAAGCTATTTCTCAGACATCAACTATGTGCCAAGAACCAACTATGTGCTCTTATTTCATTTTTACAATTACTCCAAACTGTCCTGATCAGAGTCTCCATTTTAAAGTAGAGGAAATAGTTGAATACTACGTGAAAACTGACATTGCAGATGTCTGAGTCCCCCTAGCTACCAGCCCAAGGTTTTCTGGCTTCCATTTCACTACCTGGCCTTGTTTGGACTCCTTTAGTGCCACAAGCCTGCAGGAATCCCTGTCTGCACTCTTACACAAGATAGGTTGTTTTAAATAACTTATTTTTCTCATAACTAAACAGCATGTTCTATTTTAACCAAGTTGGAAGTGAGATTCGATGACACCTGTGATCCCCTCCATCCATGGAGAGTCAAGAGGTCCATAAAATGTCAAAGAAGGCAAATATCTAGACCTTCAAGAGGAATGTGGCCAGCAATCCAGAGAAATGGCCCTTCATGAAGCAAAAGGAAAGCTCAAAGATAAAATGAATACATTAGGCTTTCTCCTAAACCAAAGCAACAAATTGAATAGCTTTGCCTTTCAATAATGAACAGTATAGATGTCTTCTGAATATTTCTCTTTAGGTGACTGGGAACAATATCTTCACACTGACTGTCAAACACTGTACATTCATCAGTAGTTTATTGAACACTGTGAATGCCACAGGGCTCGAACCCCAGAACTTTTCATTTTCCTCCCATCCTGGCTTTACCATGACCCCTTACAACTCCCCTTGCCAAGAGTTTATGGCATCTCTAGCAGATGCCAACTTCCAGGTCTTTTCAGATTTTACAAGGCAATATCTGAGCCACCAACTTCAGTTTGAAGCCCAGTGTAACTGTCCAGCACCCTCCCTGGGTCCCATGACAGGGAGAGGCAGCTTTGTTTACCTCACCCCTGTGCCTGCAACTTCTGCTTCTCTTTCTATGTGGAAGACAAGGAGAGACGGTTTGCAAAAGGAAATGGAAGTGAGTTTGCTTACCAGAAGCTGTTGTGATCTCTGCACTGGGCCAGGCAGCCATCCAAATGCTGCATCTCTTGAGAGACACCTGATGACTCCCTGTGTATGCACTGTGTGGCCACCTCTCTCAGAAAATCAGTCCCATGGGTCTCTTACAATCTCCCTCAGTTCCCGTTCCCACATATTCCAGCCCAGTGACGTTTGCTGCAAAGGTTTCTTCTCATGGTGACTAAGAGACAGCTCAGTCTGCTACCTTCTAGACCACCTGCCTACAGGAGATGTGTCTTTCATTTTGCACTTGCAGACAATGGGAAGATGTTGTATTCTCCTGGAGTTCATCTTCTGCACCCTGAGTTCCTTCTTTAAATTTCTTTCCTGTGATGGAGGTAGGCAACAGGGACACTTCAGTGGATCTATTACACAAATAGTCATCCAACTGAAAAATGAGATTTCGGGCTCAAGTTCTTGCAAGCAAATCTAATCTCTAGCAATCTTCCTCTTGGACCGTGTCATTGGTTTATTGTAAGAAGTGGAAGGAAATGGCTCTGAGCTCTTTTGGAAGCTAAAGATTTACAATTAAATAGTTCCCTGAGGATTAGTGACTAGAGAGTGATAACTTGGTTAGCAGAATGGATTCATCTCTTTAAAAATCCTAACTGTCTACTTGTCCCCTAATTGACACTTATTCATCACCACCTTTGGAACCAAACTGCCAATTTCTAGACAAGAAAAATCTCACTTAATATTCTATTACAACTCTTCAACAAAAATTGTCTTGTGCCTTAGGAAAGTGGAATGTGAACTATATTAATAGGACTCCATGAATTCTATCATGACATATTATGTTTGGCATATTCTAGACTCAATAAATATTTATTGAGTAAAGAAATCATGCAAATTAATGGCTCAAGATCATGCTTAGGATTAGTGAACTGGCATTCAAATTCCTTGCTACTTGATGACCAGCTTCTTCCTCTCGCTGATGTTGAAGATAAGCTGTCGTCTTTCCTAATACCCCCTTCAGTCCCCATCAGATATACCTGTTAGGGAAGTTCTACATTTCTCTCCCCATATTGAAATCTAGCTGTGTGATGGCTCCATTGGCACACATATGAAACCAATTAGCAGGTCTCAAGCACAGAGTGAGCTTCTCCTGCCTGGGCTTGGCTTCCTATATTTTGTAATGTGAAATTTTGCCACGGTATGATCCTTTATATTCACAAAGATCATTTTCCTCTGAACTTTTCTATTTTCAGTTGTTTAATAAGCAATAAGAAGCTATATGACATTTTTCATTGTATAATTGCTATAAATTCTTATATGCATCCTTAGACATATAAAATTAGGTAACATTTAGGGACATTGCATTCAAAGATTATGGGTAGATGTGAATGAGGTGAATGCCTACTTTTCAGGTAGCTGACACCATCTGAATGCATTATGGTTAATGGTAATTTCATCAGTCAGAAAGGCAATTGAGTCTTAGAAACTTGAAGAATAACTGTAATGACCCTGAAACTAGAAGCTATACTCTATAAAAGCATAATATCTGAAAAACTCTCTTTGAAAATATTCATTTAAAAATTGACATTTGGGGGCTGGAGAGATTTCTCAGTGGTTAAGGCACTTGCCTGCAAAGCCTAAGGACCCTGGTTTGATTCCCCAGTATCCACGTAAAATCAGATTCACAAGAGGGCACATGCATCTGGAGTTTGTTTGCAGTGGTGAGAGGCCCTGGCATGCCTGTTCTCTCTACCTGCCCCTCTCTATATAATAATAAAAAATTAAAAATTAACATTTGGCTTTTACCTGTATAAAGGAAGAAACATGGCTAAATTTTAATTTAGAGCTGGGCCGAGGTAAGGACACCAAGAACTCCAGAAGTCTCTGAGGAAGGAAACAGGACTGTCCAGGGCCTCTAAGGGAAGAGTGGAGTTCTCCCGTAGCTTTGGCGTCAGCATTGGCTGAGTTCCAAGTCAACTTCGCCTTCCTTGTCAGAACTGGGGCCAAGAGCTACTGGGGCAAAGGCAGCGCAGACCGTCCCTCTCTTACCTTCAGTGGGAAGATTGATGACTGGTGTCTCTGGGCTCCACCTCAAAGCTCCACGTCTGCGTCTCTGAGACACAAGCTAAATGAATCTCCAGGAACCTACTGACATGTAACTTCAGATAGCAATATTGCAGCTATCTGGAGGTGAAGCAGCCCCCAGCAACAATTTTGAAATCAACCAAAGGTTTGAAAAGTGCAGAGGCAACAATCAGCAGAGTTAGTTTGGGAGGCCAGAGGTGCAAAGAGGACCATGGCTGTTGAGTACCACACAATGTCCCATTCTAAGAAGAGAGAGGCCTGGGTGTCTGCTCTTGGCACTGATCACAGTCATAAGTTTCTGGCAACTTCCCAGAGAGAACAGGGTGTTCTCTGATGAGTGTATAGAAGACTTTAAAAGCATGTTTGTTTATGTGTGCAGCCTGCTCCCCAGAGCCCGGCATAGGTGCTCCCTGTCACAAACTACTTTTCTGGGGTGTCATGAGGAGACCTCTGGCTTCAGATCTGCTCTCCAAGTCCCTGGAAGCTGGTCTCATCTCTCCATCCAGAAGGGCACATTGCTGGTGTGTTCATGATGCCCATGGAATTAGAGCAAAAATAAATTTTACTGAGCCTGAATATTCCTGTAAACCATGCTTCAAAAATATTCAGTTACAGGGATTAAATATAGATGTGGTTTCAGCTAACCTCCCATTCCGGTCACCGAGGTCTCCTTTGGAAAATTGCACCTGCTTCCCCAGTGAGGCCCTCTGCTGGGCATGATTGTTCACCCTGTGGGAGCTAAGACACACCCGGCCTGCTCATGCCAGCTTGGAGGCTCTGACTCACAGGCTCCTCACTCTTGCTTATCAGGAGGGAGAAATCAGGGCAGAGGGACAGATTAGCCAGCCTGCTGGCCCTTGTGGGGCTTCCAGTAAACAGAAATGGGGTCAGTCAATTGAAAGAATGCCAGGGCCCTTTAGACTGACAGGCTCACCTGTCCTGAATTCTAATAGCAAACAGCATCCATTTATTGTGAAACATCTCAAGGATAGCAGATTGAAGATCAGGGCTAATTAATACAGACCTGCTCTTAGGGGCAAGGTGGGCCATTTAAAAAAGGGTCTGCTATAGAATTTATATTGGTGGCATTTCTCTATTTTCCAGTATGTCTAACCCATTTTTTGACTCCCAACACATATTTCTTATCAGAGTCTTGCTCTAAAGTCATTGATCACAGTCTTTCTGTACCCTGTCTGTCCATAACTCTCTCCTGTGGCACAGTTATACTAGATTTCTCCATCCTGTCTCATAAGCACCTCAGATTCAATGTGTCATGAATGACATTTTGACATGACGGGCCATAGAGATTAGTAACTTTAAAACAATGCAGGGGCTGAGGAGATGCCTCAATGGGTAAAAGCACGTTCTATGCAAGTGTGATGACCTGAGTTTTTATCTCTGGAACCTACCTGAGTCCAGACACAGTAGCAAGTATCTGTAATCCCAGTTCTCCTACGGAGGAGAAGAGACACACAAGGGAGAAGCCGCAGAAGTTCTGAGACCAGCCCACCTAACTTATGCAGAGATGAACAAGAGACCCTGCTTTGACAAGGTGGAAGACAAGGGATAACACTGAAGGTTGTCCTCGGACCTCCATATGTGTGCTGTGGCATGCAAGAACCCACACTACACACACACACACACACACACACACACACACACACACACACACGAAGATAAAAAGTAAAATAAATAAAAACAATGAGAAGCACATAGATATTGCATTGAAATAATTGAGTTTGAATCCTTCCTGTATCTGTAACTAGCTGTGTGGTACTGGGCAATTCCACAATATATGACAGTTTCCTTGCCAAGACAATGTAAATCTCAGTACTTTTATAGGTTTGTAGTAAAAATTAAATTAGTCAAACGATCTCCATTGTCATGTTTGTAGTAAAAAGAATGAAGTAACACAGTTAGTGATGATTCCAGTTTTTCATTTGTCAAGGAGAACAATGAATGCAAAGCCTGACATCCAGGATCTGAGAAGCCCAGACTTAAGCAGCAGTTTGACAGTGATTACTGAATGGTTTCGATCGAGTCACATAATTTTTCCAGCACATAGAAAGAAAATCTGGCACTGGGCCTACCCATTGTTGGATGGTGACTCTGTCAAGCACGAAAAGGAGTACTCTATGAGTATTCAATAATCATTTAGAATAGTCACTGATAATAGATGAGATAACATGCCTGTCCTCACTCACCCTGAGACTACATAGTGAATTCCAGGTCAGCCTGGACTAGAGTGAGACCCTACCTTGAAAAAAATGCAAAGCAAAGAGTGAAAAATGTATATCATGTTGGAAACCGGGCGTGGTGGCGCACGCCTTTAATCCCAGCACTCGGGAGGCAGAGGTAGGAGGATCACCGTGAGTTCAAGGCCACTCTGAGACTACACAGTGAATTCCAGGTCAGCCTGGACTAGAGTGAGACCCTACCTCAAAAAAAAAATGTATATCATGTTGGGAACATTATTTGGCACATTCTTTTTTTAAAAAATATTTATTTATTTGTAAGCAGAGAGAGAGACAGAGGAGAGACAGAGAGAATGGGCACACCAGGGCCTGCAGCCACTGCAAAGGAACTCAAGATGCAGGTGCTACCCTGTGAATCTGGCTTTATGTGGGTCTTGGGGGATCGAACTCAGGCCGTCAGGCTCTTTAGGCAAAGGCCTTAACCACTGAGCAATCTCTTGGGCCCAACACATTCTTATAAAGTTAGTTTAATGCATACCTACTGAATGATCCACTTCTGGATATTTACCAAGAGAATTGGAATCATGTCCATAAAGATTTGAGCAAGAATACGTGTAGTGCTTTTGCACTGAATTATGTCAAGGTTTTCCAGAGAAACAGAATGGAGAGTCTGTGCGTTGCTAATGAAAGATATGTTCTGATGAGTGCAATCATGCGAACATATAGTACCGACTCGAAGGTACAGCTCCCAGCTTTTTAAATGTGGTATCAACTCCATAGGAGGATGCATCACTGAATGAGGAAGTGGCAACAATGTTACAATAGTGAACAGTTCTAAGCAAGCAACAACCGGGATGAATTCAAACGTAAACATGTCATGAATCTGAGGTGTTTCTAGTAGCACCTGCCTGTGTTGCAGGCATGACGTCACTGCACCTGGGTTCTGGACACAAACATGCACACTGAACTATGCATGGCATCGATCCATGGGACATCGGTGAACACTGCCTTTAACACCATAGCTCAGGCTTGAAACTATTGTATGGTAGGAAGTGCAGTGGTTTTAATGCACATACAAAGCTTTCTGCTGTCCTGGAAATGATAGTTTGATTATGGAAAACAAAGACTTTTACCATTTTCCTCAGTGTGTGAATATCAAGTTACTATATCTTTGGATTGTATTCTTTGAATGCTTAATGGTAAAAATTGTTGTTTGAATAGTTGACTTGAATTTCATTTAAAAATATGTTAATTTTGACTGAAGTGTAGGACAGAATTGCCAATTTTTTTAAATGGCCCCAAACATACTTCCTCTTTCATATACTATGTATTTATGTAAAGTGGTCATTGCAGTCAGCTTTCTAGTTGCTGCTCAGAAAGAACCCAAACAAAAGCAGCTTGTGGAGGAATGGGTTTATTTGGCTTACAGACTCCAGGGGAAACTCCATCCTGGCAGGGAAAACGATGGCATGAACAGAGAGGTGGACATCACCTCTGCCACAGCACTGGAAATAGTGGCAGGAAGGTGTGCCAAATACTGGCAAGGGGAAGCTGGCTTATAACCCCCAAAAGCCAGCCCCCAACAACACAGCTCCATCGAGGTTGTAAAATCCAAACTGCCATCAGCTGAGTATCGATTACCCAGAACACATTCATTTTTTGGGGGGGAACACCTAGATCAAACCATGACAGTAGTATTCTTAGCACTGACCATTATAAAATCAAAATACTAACTCTGAAAAATACTGAATATGTTCTATATTTTGAAGAATCAAAAACTCATCCAAGATATAATTCTTTTTTTATTTTTTGTATGTGTGTGGATATGTGTACATGCATATATGTGTACTTGCACGTGGCCACAGATGGACAATCTCAGCTGTCATTTCTTAGGAATGCATCCATTTTTTGTTTTTTCTTTATAAATTTGAGACAGTATCTCATATTGGCCCAGAGCTTGCCAATTAAGCCAGACCAGCTGGCCAGCAAGCTCCAGGAATCCGCACTGGATTTGCAAGGACTTGCCAACATGCCCAGAATTGCTATGAAGGTGCTGGAAATCAAAGTCAGCTCCTCATGCTTTCCAAGCAAGCTTTTTACCAACTGAGCTGTCTCCCTAGCCTAGACTTACATCTTTATGTATAAGTAAATGGGCACATCCATCTTATTAGTATGTAAATTTTCTCTTGCTTTCATTAAGTGGTAAAAGTTTATGTATACTGAAAAATTCTTATAAAATTAATTTACTTATGCTTGTTTTATATGTTGATATACCTGGGGTGGTTTACAAAGTTTAAGAAGCCCTGATCTAATCTGCTAAACTCAGGCTACTATATGATAGAGCCCATCACTCCTAGGACACAAACTTATATAGTTTAAGTTTGTACTAAATGCAGTCAGAAACCTTAGCACAATGGTAATTATTTGTGTATCGAAACATAAAAGCTACAGTAAAATATGATGTAAGACTTTAAAAACGGTGCATATGTGTTATTGTTTAGTTCTGGAATGTGCCCAGGTTGTTGTTATTAAGAAGTGGTGGACCAAAAAAAAAAAAAAAAAAGAGCCGGGTGTGGTGGCGCACGCCTTTAGTCCCAGCACTTGGGAGGCAGAGGTAGGAGGATCACCATGAGTTCAAGGCCACCCTGAGACTACAGAGTGAATTCCAGGTCAGCCTGGGCTAGAGTGAGACCCTACCTCAAAAAAAAAAAAAAAAAGAAGTGGTGGACATGCCCTCGTACTGAGAAGAAATGACCGTGGAGTGTTCAACACTGGGAAATCTCTGTCACACTTCCCAAGGCTCAGGGTCTATTGTGGAAGAGGAGGTGGAAAGACTGCAAGAGCCAAAGGAAGGGTAGGACTGCTTACAACGCAAACTTTCAGACACAAAATGGCCTTGATATTCATGACCTCCCAGTGCCTGACATCACCTACACAAGACCTTCATAATAGGAGGAAAAGATGATGACATCAAAATAAAAGAGAGCATAATTGGAAGGGAAAGGGGATCCTATGGAGGGTGGATTTGAGAGGAGGAGACCGGGAGGGGAAGGAGGGAATTATCATAGTTTATTTTCTATATACATGGAAGCTGTCAATAAAAAGTTTTTTTTTTTAAGTGCTAGAGCATTTAAGAGTGGGGGTCTACTGGAAATAAGTGAAACCTTTTCTGGTATGCTCTTAAAATGGATTATGGGAACAAATATCTCCTCTCCGTGCGCTTCCTGCCTGTGGTTTGAGTTAAGTGTCCCCATAGACTCATGTGTTTTGAATGCTTGGTTCCCAGCTAATGGCAATTTGAGGTGGATTTGGGGTGTTATAGCCAGATCCACTTTGCTAGAGTTTGGCTCACTTTTCTGTGGCTCTTGTTCACCTGCTTTGGCAGAGGTCATGTCCAGCCTCTGCTCATGCCATGCTGTCCCCTGCCATCATGAACGTCACCTCAAGCCTGTAAGCCGCTGCTCTGGTTGAATGAGAAGGGTAACTGCAACACTGGTCATCATGAGAAGAACAGGCTTCTTCCACAAAGACTCCAACAAAGGAGCCAAGCAATCAGCTCCTGGAAGCTCTGAAACGATGAGCCAAGATAAATCTTCCTCCGTTTAGTTAACTGAGGTATTTGTCACAGTAATGGAAAGCTGACTGACACAACTTGTATGATTCAGGTCTAGAGGTTTCTGTGTGTGAGCCAATGAATTAAAAGTGAGTGTCTGTGCAGGCCAGACACATTATTGTGTAAAGTGTTGGCTTTACATCACTGTGCACATGGGTCATACTATATTTATTTTTTAAATTATTTCTTTAATAGTCAGTTATACCTAGGTGGTTAATATTTTGAAGCTATTGTACAAGATGGTTTTCTTGATTTCCTTCTCTGCGAATCCATTATTGGTGCAGAGAAAGTCACTGACATCTGTGTGTTGATTAATGTGCAGGACATAGAACAGCAAGGCCTTCTTCTGGAATCCTTCCTGAAGGAACTGTGTGGGGCTGAACGACAGTGAATTTTATTTGATATGGAGAGAAGTGTACTGTAAAGGGATGATAAAGTGCCATATAGTAAATACACAACCCAGTAACACAGAATCAAATGTTATCTGGTACACGATTACACGTGCCTCACTTTCTCCAGCTGCTGAGGCAGGAGGTTCGCTTGCACCAGCATCATCAAATCCACACACGGAGAGCCTGAGCTTTATGATGTTACATCAGCTATGTCACTTGGTCACAGCATATTCAGTTCGGTGATCAGCTTATGGAGCACGGGCATCTATGCAGCCCATCAGTGACCAACATGTTGATGTGCAGTGCACTGTATGAGAGGAGGCAGGAGGAAGAGAGAGATTTTGAGGGTTCACTCCAGTGCTTATGCATCTTTTTCGGTCCCAGTTCTAAAAGTCAGCTTGCAGCTAGATAGTTCATGTTTCAGGCCCAAATCTGAGGACAGTCTACAGACACCACCCCATCTTCCTCCAGAGACCACAGGCCTTCTTTGTTTTTATGAAACCCTTCAATTTATTGGATGGGACTCGCCCCCACATATGAATTGTAATTTGCCCTATTGATTAAAATGTTAAAAATACTTTCACAGAACCATCTAGCTTGTTTTCTGACTAAATATCTGTGTACTGTAGAGTAGCCAAGATAATATATGAAATTAACCATGATGTCCAGTATTAAACAAAACAGGCATTAAATGTCAAAAAAGATATATGTTGTGGTACATTCATATGATGGACTACTACTAAACAATAATACTATAAACTACTAGCACACATAAGTATAGAATTTGCTCTTGAAAATATCATGTTAAGAGAAAAGACATAAGACATGAAAGTAGATGTGCTATATGATTTGATTTCCTTAAGGTTCAAAAAATGCCAAACTAATACTCATCAAAACAGTAGCAGCAATGCAGGGGTACCTCAGGAGGTGGAAAGAGGTCAAAAAACACCCAGTGGTGATAAATGTGTCCTTTATTTTATTTAAAAGGTTGGTCATAAGAGATACATTTTTTTAAAAATTCATCCGATTATATTTTTGAAGTGTATTTTATTGTACAGAAATTTGACCTTAATTAAAAAAAAACATGTAGAGGTCACAGTTCTTTTTTAAGTAGGTTTCTGCCTAGTTGGGGAGACATGTCTACAGGCAGTATCTACAATACTCTGGGACAAGTGTAACACTCTGCTAATTAGCTAATACAGGCTCACTCACTGGGCATGGGATGCGGGGCACTGACAGTTTTAAGCACCTCAAAGATAACATAATGTTCAACCCTTGATGAGAACCACCGGTCTCCTCAGGGCCCCATAAAGGCTAGACTTTGCCATTATTACCTTTGAAACACAGCAGGTACAAGGTCCAACACAGCACATATTTGTTGACTACTTGCTAAACTTCTATGTTGCTTCTAGTCAAAGCAAAACCAAACCAAACACCCTATGCTGACCTTTGTCGCCTGCTTTCTCATCTTTCCAGGGCTTTCTCTACATGGAACTGCCCAGGATTCTGTACGCTGAGACCAGAACAGAGAAATGATGGCTGTATTTCATCTTGATTATCAACTCCAAAGCGCTAGGAAGCTATGGTCTAGATATAGTGCTGAGTGGTATTCTGAGGGCAAGTCTGCACTCAACTGGAGAAAATATCTTAATTGGTCAATACTGCCTGCCAGAAAGATGGAAGATGCCATGCTAAGCTTTGGCCTTCCCAGACTAAGTCAAGTTCAAATACCACATAGTCTTTGAATAATAAAGACAAGCTGTACACTCAGAGGAGCACGTGCTGATTCAAGAAACAGCTCTGTTACAATGCAGAAAAAGATTAAGACCAACTGAAAACTAGCTCCAATACCAGCATACTGAGAGAGCCTCCCCTGGGTTGATGGATTTCCACCTGTGAGCTGCAACCTGTGAGTGTTAATGGAATAACTTCAAAGATAGATACACCCATGAACTCCACTTAAATGTGTTTGTTAGGTAAACATGTGTGTCCATGGATTAGATGGCATGTGTTGGGCCCACAAATCAGTTCTTCATAGAAATCTAGAACTCACAAAAATCCTCTTACCTCTGCCTCCCGAGTGCTGGGATTAAAGGCATAGGCTACCACACCCGGGCTTAAATTTAACTGGAAAAAAATCAAGTATAAATCATGATACATTTTATCAAAAGTTGGACTGGTGATGTAGTTAAGTGGCTGAATATTTTCCCTGGGTTAAATTTAAAGAGAGGAGAAGAGTAAAGAAGAGAGATTAAAATGAATCATAGTCCTGGTTGCATTAATGCATGCTGGAGGTTTTCCCTAGTCAACTCCCTAACGAAGCAATTACTGCCCCTCGTGGCCAAGGCAGAAACTGCTTCAGAGACAGTGTGGCAGAGTTTCAATTCCTTTGGGCTTTATGGTCAGCTCTCCTACTTTTATCTTGAGAAGTAGCTCTGTTGTGCTTTTCTCCAAAAGGAGGTTTTATGTCCTTGTGGTGGACTTGTCAGGCCTTGAACATAAACATGTGGGGTCCTGTCACCCAGATCTCTGCTTCAGCTTTGAAAGGAGAGACTGAAACTTAAAGATCTCATTTATAAGTTTTGCTCCTTGTTAACTCTCTGATAGATTTTGCTTCTGTCTTGGCCCTCACCCCCACCTGCAATCTATTGCTTAAAAAGAAAACAAACTTTTCCATAATGGAGGCTTTCAAACTGGAAAAAGAAAAAGAAAGAAAAAAAGAATGAAAGAGAGGAGCATTAAACAGCCTAGTTCATGTCTGGCTTAAGAGCAAACTAAATGCATCTTCATTTTGCAGAAAACACCAATCAAATTGTCGACAATCCCAAAGAAGATCTGTGCATGGCCTCTCTATTGCCCACCCTAAAATCTACCGAGGCAGTGTCAAAGATCACACCCAAGAAAGAAGAAACAGAAAGGAAAGAGAGAAAAGGAAGAAGGAAGGAAGGAAGGAGGAAGGAAGGAAGGAAGGAGGGTAGGAAAGAAGAAAGGAAGGAAGGAAGGGAGAGGAAGAAGAAGAGAAAAGAAGAAAGGAGATGAACTGAACAGAACCAGTAATGAAGCTATCTATTTCAGAGCTGCAAGGAGACACTGACCCCAATGCTGCAGGGACTATTCTTTCCAGGTGATGATGTTCCCACAGGCTGGACACGTGTGCTTCGAAAATCTCTTCCTTGTCCTGACAACACATGCCAATGAAAAGCAGAGCAGATTTATTTGAAACTATAACCAGAAGATTAAAGAAATGCACCATGGAATATCTCCTGGCTTTCCTTAAGCTTCGAGGTTTGATTTTCTTTGGGGCTACATTTCAGATAATTGCTGCGTGAAGCTCCCTGGCTCTGAGGCTTGGCAGGAGAAAGTTCTCCCACAGTGCTTCCTTAAAACCATACTGCCACAGGCAGAGAACCATTAACAAGTTAGCTTGGAACCAATCTTCAGAACGAGTCAGTAGCACAGGAAAAATGTCACAGAGAAAGCACAGTAAAAAGACAGAAGTTGAGTGTTGGCTTTGGAAACTCTGGAGTGTCTTCCAATATTCTAATATCTATTCTATATTCCATTAAAATCCAATATTCTAATATATCCATCAGCATATACCCCATCTTACCACTTGCTAGGAATTAACTACAATGTATCCATGAATGCTACTTTAGATGTTTTATGTATGTCATTTTATTTCATTCCTGAAAGGGCTTTGTATGTCAGGTATTCGATCATAATTCTCCAAACAAAGATCTGGAGTGCTGGGCATATGGCCCAGTGGTAGAGGGTTTGCCCAGCATTCTTAAGAGCCCGAGTTTAAAGGTCTCTGCACTGCCTAAAAAGAAAGAAAGAAAGAAAGAAAGAAAGAAAGAAAGAAAGAAAGAAAGAAAGAAAGAAAGAAAGAAAGAAAGAAAGAAAGACGCTGACACTCAGGTTAAGAAACTGACCAAAGTTCACATAGATAATAAATAGCACAATCAAGATGGAAACGGAGACCATAGTTTTCCCTTGTGCCTTCCTCACTGTGGTGTTTACATGAGGAGAGAACACTTCATCTCCCTGTAACCTCAGCATGGAATTACCCAGCGGTGACTTCGAGACAATTTGCTGATGCCCAAACTTTGTCTGATGGATGGTCCTCAGAGCCTTTCCCTGTCTGTCTGCTTCAGCAGTCCTGGGACTTCCAGGCTCTAAAGGCCTGTAATTATGTCTCTGCTTCTTTAAACAATGCATCACTTGAATCCCACTTGGATGCTGAAAACCAAGACAGTCCTGCAGCTCCAAACTTCCTCCGGTCTGTCATGCTCCGATGCCTGGAAAAGAATACTTTTCTCAATGTAATTGTTTAAATAGTACTTAGCTTTGCCATTTAAAGTGCAATGCTGAAATTCCTCTTCCACTCAAATCAGTCCATATCATTGGAGTGTTTGCATGTGAAGAAAAGAGTTAATTAGTATCATATTTACACACATTTTAAGTATAAAAGTTCAACATTGATTTTTCTATCATTTGTTTGGGCATGAAAGAAGAAAATTGTGCAATAGTGAAGGCAATTATCTGGGTCTAAAGCATCAAGGATGCTCAAAAATGGATAAAGCTTCCTACAAATGCTACATAGTAATACCATAGTTATTACTATTAGAAAAGTTACAAGGTTGAGGAAAGAATAGTTATGATGATAATAACCACAAGTTCCTCGGGTGCGTCCCCACCATTGAAGACATTTCACCATTGGGTCCCACCCAGCTTCTCCATCCTCATCCTCTGCCCTCTTGCGCAAATATCCATGGTCTATGGATATGCTGGTGGTTAATCCTCTCTGTACATTCCAGATCCAACTTTATCTCAATGCTACTGGTTCCTCCGTCCACTCTTACTCCAACACCATGTCCCTCATCACATTCCCCAGTCCTGTCCTATTTCAGGGCACAGCTCACAAACTGTGGTGGTGTACGTGTGCATGCATGTCCCCCATGGCCTAAGGCACTTATTTTTTTATTCATAAGTAGAAAGTCTGTGTGTTCAAGTCTTGTGTTGGTACCCCCATTTCCCTCCTCCCTGCCCCTATTCCACAGAGGGCCCTCCTCAATGGGGATTGCCAGAATATTCCATGGGGTAAAGGGCTATGAGTTATAAAAGTAGCAGTTTTTTGTTTTTTGGGGGTTTTTTTTGAGATTTTAATGGATGTAGCCTCTTTTTGGGCCCATGGTTAGTGTGGGCTTCTCCGTGGAATTTGGATTCTTGGTCTCCATAGGAATTTTCCTTGGATCCCAGTTCCAGCTAAGTGTTCCTTGCCCAGTGGATCTCTTAAGCCAATCATAGAGCCTTTGATTTCCCACCTAGGTTAAGTGCCTTTATTGCACAGGTGATTATTTCTTGCCAAGCTGGTCTCTGTCACTATAGCAGTGTCCCCTGCTTTCTCCCAACATCATGACCCAGTTTCCCCTGGTAGCTCATGCAGCACATTCCAGCACTGTGTGGGCTAGCCATCTGGGAGCTGGCTTCCTTCCAGGTTCCGTCAGAGTCTCTCAGTGCTGTGTGACAGCAGCCCAGGTATCTTCAGCAATAGGATCTTATCTTTTGCCTGGAGCAGGTAATCAAGTGCTTTGAAAGAAGCCTGTCTTGTTTTGGGGGCCTCATATGTCTCTCTGATCAACAGCTCAGTGTGGGAAGTAATGGATTTCTGGCACAGGGAGTTACAAGCCAGAGTCAATTGTATTAGGGTTAGGCTTCATCCCACTCCCTTCAAGGCCCTTCTTACCAGACATTCCCCCATATTCCTGTAGAGGATTATATCATTTAGCCTACTGTCCAAGAGTAAGTATTCTATGGTATCAATTCACTTTGGATTTAGTTTTGTGTCCATCCCCTGGTGTCTGTCTCTTGATTTGTATGTAAGGTTTGCTTACTATTCAAGCTTAACCTGACTAGGAACTGCAGATGAGGGAGAATATGCAGGGTTTTTCTTTCTGTTCTTGGTGAGTTAGATGAGTATGATCTGTTCCAAATCCATCCACCATCCTGCAAATTTCATTATGTCATTTTTCCTACTGCTGAGTAGAATTCCATAGTGTATATGTTACAACTTTATATCCATTCGTCCAGCGATGGGCATTTGGGTTGTTTCTAATTCTTAGCTATTGTGAAGTGAGCAGCTATGAACATGGTTGAGCCAATGTCTCTGTATTGAAGAGACGAGCCTGAGGTACTTTTTATTCAACTTGCAATTTAAGTCTCCAGCAGCTGCTGAAGGATGTGTCACTGGGGTTGTATCTTCTAGTTCAGTCCCAAGGTGTGTTCAGAGTCAGTTGGAGCTCTGGCTGTTCCTGTTTGATGGCTGTTGGCTGTGTCTCCCTGCTGTTAATCTATGGAAGTGAGCCAGCTTCTTCTGCGCTGATGGAACTTCCCCTGAATTTGGTAAGCCAAAAATAAACCCTTTCCTCCCATAAACTGTTTCTCATTTGAGTTTGTCCCAGTGGCAAAAAAAGGTAACTACAACATAGACCAATGTTATTCTCCCTCAAGTCGCAGACCCCCATCCCCTCCTCTTAGGGTCATAGATCAAGACTACCTGCCTACAGGCTGTCTTCCCAGAGTCATGATTATTCTCCCTGCCCTCCACCCCAGAAGCAATTCCATCCAGGCCACCCAAATCTCTCCCTGAGTAGGTAGTACTGTGAGGTGTCTGTGTGTGTGTGTGTGTGTGTGTGTGTGTGTGTGTGTGTGTGTGTGTGTGTGTTTGCAAATGTGAATGCATGCTTTTCAGGATCTGTAGAGAAAAAAATCAAATGATGAAAATGAATTTAATCTAAGTCTGTTCAAAGAATAAACCAGCAAGGTATAAGGTATACTTAAAGCACCTAGACACAGTAGAGGCAGCTCAGGGGGAGCCCTGACTACCCCCAGGAATGAAGCATAAGGGGAGTAAAGAGCTGTTGTAACCCAGGGAGAAGAGAGGGTTTAGGGGAGAGACTCCTGAACAGGAACAACCCCTGGCAAACAGTCCAGTGAGGAGAGATCCAGGCCACATCCTCGCATCTGCTGGGCTCTGCTTAGGGAGCCAGGAGTCTGACTAAGACCTTGCATGGAAGTCATTCTTCCAAGACCAAGAGCAGAGGAAAGAGGGGATGGGTGCTTCGACGAGCAGCTTGGGTTGTATACCTTGCTTCAAATGGATTATACTTTCTATTTGGTACCTATTGCTCATTAACCACACACTGACTTTCAAATTCCTCAAATCTGGAATTGGTCAGGAGGACATGTCTTCTTCAGTGTCTCTGAGAACACAATGTCGGATATCCTCCCCATCTTGGCCTCTGAGATTGCCTTACACACTCCACAGCGACAGCTCTGTTTTGTCAGCTCTTCCCTACTTGATGAACACCAAAAACTAATCCAGGGGCATCTTTAACTTAGAAAGTGTAAAATAAATCACACTATCTCTTTCAATTAGATACTACCTAATTAAAGGATTGTCTTCTGTCAGCTCCAAAGCAGGATTGATTTGAAATGATTTCCAGAAGCTATGTTTTGCTGCTAACTGCCTTACTCATGTTTCATCACACCTGTCCCTGACGAGATGCAATGAATGAGATACACAAAAATCCTCTAAGTAATTTCGCTTTTTAAATTTTCTGTCTTTTTTAAAACAATACTTAATAGATCTGGTGTGTTTAAATTTCCTCTTTTTAAAAAAAACATAGTATTATCTTTATTTGGTATGATTACTTTAAAAACTTTTTTTATATGTGTGGAGAGAGAAAAGGAGAAAGTATGGGCAAACCAGGATCTCTTACAGCTACAAACAAACTCCAGACACATGTACCACTTCTTAGTGCATCTGGCTTTAGCAGGCACTCACTAGAGGATTGAACCTGGGCTGGCAGGTTTTGCAAGTGCCTTTAGCAACTAAGCAATCTTCCCAGCCTAAGATTGCCTTACACACTCCCCAGTCACAGCTCTGTTTTATCATTTCTTTCCTATTTGATGAACACCAAAAACTAATCTGGGGGCATCTTTAATTTAGAAAGTGTAAAGTAAATAACTATTCTTGTTAGCTGGATTAGCATATATTTACATAGTTGTCTTACAATATCATTGAGGCCTACCTCTATTGGAGAAAATCAATTAGTGAAGAGGAAATTTATTCTTCATTTCCTAGTAAAGATGGATAAAAACACTGAGGTTCTAAAAGTGAATCTTGCAATGTACTTCTTCTATCTTCATGAAACCCAGAACTGCGTGTGCAATCATAGTGAATAAATTCTTGCAAGAAAAAGGGGAAAAAATGAAACTCTCCAATGCTCCCTGATCATTCATCCTGATGTGACAGAGCCTCTGTGGCTAGGGCTCTCCTTGTCAATCCATGCCAGCTGTCATCTGTGGTGGTTTGATCCAGGTGTTCCCCCATAAACCTGTGTTCTGACTGCTTGATCCCAATCTGATGGCAATTTTGGAATTGGAACTTTTTTGGAGGCGTGTTGTTGGGGGCTTATGGGTGCTCTAGCCAGTTTCCCCTTGCCAGTGTTTGGCACACTCTTCTGCTGCTGTTGTCCATCTGATGTTGGCCAGGAGGTGATGTCCACCCCTCTGCTCATGCCACCATTTTTTCTGCCATGATGGAGCTTCCTCTCCAGTCTGTAAACCAAAATAAACCCATTCCACCACAAGCTGATTTTGGTCAGGTTCTTTCTGTCAGCCACGAGAAAGCTGAGTACAACAGCAACACAATTGATTTCCTCTTTCTTTTTCCCTCACTGAAGACAGAAGCAACTGAACAGCCCTCTCTGGCCATGTGGCAAGTTTTCCAGTGACCCCACAGCCTACTGGGAATAGTGAAAAGGAGTCATTTTCTCTTTCGTGAATCCACCCACAAAAGAGCAAAGTTTCAACACTTCACCTATTTTCTTGTTTGCTAGCCCTACTTAGTAAAGTAATGTCGTTTCTATCCCCATGCCTCACCTCAGAAAAGCCCAAGGTGGTCAGGGTCCTGAGGCCAGGCTGACCTCAAGTGCCTGGCACAATAGAAGTTCACCTGCTTCCCTTCCCAAAAGAAGTAAAAATCTCCCATGTGTCTGCTACTGTGATAGCTTCCCTTGAAGGGTCTATGAATCTACAGGTAGAAGTGTCATTTAGCCCTCAACACAATCCTTGTAAAGTTCTAGGACGTAGATGCTACTATGATTCCCATGTTACAGATAAGAACATCTCATGTTACCCAGGGAGCAACTATGTCATTTTCTCTAGATTTTGGGGGACATGACAGTGGTACCCAGGATATAAACCAGGCAGTCACCAGAGCCCAAATTCTGAACATCTAAGTGTACTGCTCATTTTATGACCTGGCAGAAAGTGTCAAAAAAAAAAAAAATCTTTTCTGGTCTGGAAGGTAGCTATAGTTTTTGTATTTTAAAAACATGAGTGAATAGTTATAATCTTCTTTAGAAGCTTTGAAAGTTGATTAACTTAGTACTTTGTGAGTTCTTCATAATGAATCACATAAGTAATAAAAATGTAAGGCTCAGCTGTCTTCCCACACTGGGAACTACTATAAATGGTTACTTTTCTTATCTCTACCATCAGTTTTTGACAATTATGTTTGTATCAGAAACTAGTGGGGTCCAAATAGAAGGATAAGTAGAGATGTAACTCTCTACTCTCTGGCTGATTAAAAAAATAGACCACCAGTGTGTCTAGATACCAAGAAGGGCAAAAAAACTGGATCGGAGGTCATTTCCACATATCGAAGTTTCTACCACTCGCGTAACTTACATAAGACAGATTGTGTGTGTTTTTTTTCTTTAGGACATTAGCTATCTATTTACAGAAAGTTCTCTCAGAAAGTACAAAGGCATCACAAGGGTATAATTTCCTCTGTTGCTTTGCTCAGGGTTGAGTCGATGGTGAGAATAAAGGAAATGAAAAAACCCCAGGATAGCAGAAATGGTTAGAAGTGGACGGAAGGATTCAGTTCCATGTTTTATTATTATTAAAGTTCACTCGCTCCTACAGCAATAGCTTGCATTTTATTTGTGTTCTAGCCATACTTTCCCGTTACTTTCTTTTGAAAACTTTATTTATCTACTGGCACAATTCCTCATTCTCTCTCCCTTTGTTAAAGTTGAAGAAAGCAGTGGAAGGTAAGAGTTCTTTGCTGAAAAATCAATATCTGTGTGGGGAAAATGAGTTTTACTGATAAATAACAACTCATGAAGATGAAGCAAACACAGAGAAGAACTTTATTTGATTTCTTTAAATACAAGTTCAAAAATACAGAAAAACCACTGTAAGTCCACAAATATTTCAAAACAAGTAGCCATGTATTCTATTAAACTAGTGCAAACTTTTAAATACAAGAAAGCCAGTTTTTATTTCCCCACGTAAGGAACATTGTCTCCTCTTGTCCTCAGCCTCTATTTACTTGTCATAAGTCAGTCAATCACAAACTTTTCTACCAGAATGTTCCTGACAGTAAAAAAAACCTCAGGGTCCTTTGAATACTCAGGGATGTGGACTAGTACCACCTACTTAAGCTAACTATTTTTTAACGAATAATTCACATATATAATTCACAAGTCAGTATTCTGCTCCACAATAGATATCTTGTTTAAATACATATATTTTCCCTAATTATTTGAATGAAACTGATACTTCATTGATGATTTTGCCTGCCTATTGGTTTTCCTACACAGCTCTGGGAGTAAGGGAATCCCAGTTTAGAAGCGTATCCTAATGGAGACCTACTGGAATATCTGGCGACAACTCTAGTCAACACTCAAGCGTCCAATGACTAATAAGATGCACGGCAGCCACACACGTGAAAGAAGCCTGCTCACAAGTGGCAGATAGAGAATTTCACACTTCATTATTTCTGCTCTACAAATGTTATGTCCAGAGATCATAAGCTTACCTAACTGTGATTAGCAACAACAAAACACTGAAGCAAAGTTCACCAGGAGGCACAGAGGCACACAGGCAAATTGTCTACATATTTCTTTCTGCAGAACACTAGTTTAGTAAGTCTGATGAGCACACACGCCTACCTTTCCGAGGTTCTCAAACTTTCACCACCTTCAAAAAGTCTGCTTTCTAAAGTCAGCCATCCCTAGCAAGGTGGGTCTTATCTTTGAGCTAAAACACCCTGAAATCTGTCTGTTACAGCAAAAGACTGAGACACCCTTTCTTTTGCCTACTTTCCTAGCCTATCGGGATGCCACTGAGAGAACACTATTGTTCTCAGCAACTGGGAAGGTACGAAATAGGGAGCCATATAAACTAAAACATTTCCTAGGTTGTTTGGAAAATCTCAACTACATTTAGGCTACCAGCAAGCGGGAGATCCTTTACATCACACCATCTCTTCACTCTGTCTTCAGGCCTCAACGTCAAATCACACAGAGAAGCAAGCACACTTCAGAAGCACGCTTCTGAAGGTAAATAAGCACTACCTACAAGTCTGCACCTGTACTCTTACCCCGTCGCTCCATACCGCAGTCACCTGCTTGTATGTCCGGATCCTCCACTAAAGGTGAGACTCAGGAGAGCAGAAGTGAGAGCAGACTCTCCTCCACATCTCCAGTCTCCGGCTCAGTGTGTGTTGAATTCCTGACTATTAAGTGGACTGGATTTTCTTTCACATTTCTAATGACCCAAAGGTGTTCTTGCTTCAACTGTGCTCATGTGCAACTTATCACTAAAATGAGCTGAGGACTTTGGTTTGGGGAATAGGAGTGTGTAAAGCTGGAGGCAGCCGTGACTGCTCGGTGCTCATAGGGGACAATACGTGAAAGAGGCCAACGGAACCTGCTATAAACTAAACAGTATTGTAAACTTATTACTGATAAGGTAGAAAATGAGATTGATTGTAAGAAAAATGTGGGTCCCTTTTCAGATGAGATAATATATGAAAAATTTTACAAAATATGCCAGGCTTCTAATCAGGGCACTACGCATATGAGCTATTACTGTGATGTCAGTACCTTCTAGATACATTCTTGTCTTTGAAAATTCCTTAACTTTACTTGCTTGGTTCCCCTCACCATGATACTCTAGGATTAATGATATAATGTTTGTAAAGTGTTCTGAAATCCCTAAAGTGTTATAATCAGCCCAAGTACCATTTTATTTATGCAAACTGTGTCTACCCAGCGAGTCCACTTAAATATCTAGGAATGGGAACTGCTGTCTCATAAGGCTTAATAAATGATTCCCTCTGGCTCTAAAAGCAAGTACTTTTTCAATGACATTGGGAGGGAAAGCAAAGGAATTGCTTTGTGGCATCTGTTGTGCAGGGTTTTCCGAATGGCACATCTCGACAAATGCATGAGGGTCCTCGGAGTGTTACAGCACACCTTGAAGAGAGAGTGGTAAAAATCCCAGTATTTCTGGAAAAGAAGTTAAGATAGGTTAAGGTGAGGATGACTCATAGTACACATTAATAAAAATCCACAGTGATGCATTAATCCCTGCTTTTACATAAACACCATAGCTTTCTATGGTCTCTGATAAATAAAACTGAACATGAAATTAACATGGGGAGATACAGAATAAGATATGAGGAGAGCAGAGAAAGAAGGGAGAAAGTAATCTTCAGCTCACAACCCAGGAAATGAGATAAACTATACTTATTTGAACTACATGGATCAGTTTAAACTAAAATAGCAATTTTACATTCACCTGATATTATTCTATGTTCTTTATTCACCCAGTATAACCTACATATTCAGATAATTAATAGCAGTTGTAGGCAGGATAATTTTAAAGGTAAAATAGATAATAATGAGCAGAATAAAATTCCAACTAAGTCACTGGCCTCTAAGCTCAAAGAAGCTTATATTCTTTGTCTGCTAGCTCTTTATGTGTTTGAGACAAACTTAACCTCTAAAACCAAGAACGGGGTGCTGTGTGGGAAGGACTAGTTTACACAGGGATCCAAGTCCTACCTCCATTCATGAGAACATGGTTCAGCCAAAGCTTTGTTCAGGATCTATTGCAGATTTTACAATACTGTTTCCTGCTTGGGGATAAGTACCTCAAGAAAGGTATCAGTGGATGAAATAACGACATAAAGCATTATAATTTTCTCAAAAAAGCTACATGTGCAATCCCAAATATTATCATTTTCTTCATCTAAATTGGTTTTAAAAAGTAAAATGTATAAACTTATTCATAATAAAGATGTTTTTTAAAAAAGAATAAAGTTATAATTTTAACTAAAAAGAGAAATGGCATTAAACAGCTAAAAGTTTTAAAAAAGTAAAACCGCTCTATATTTTAACAAATAAATATTTAAATATATACATTTAAAAACAATATTTTAAGTTAGAAAGTTCCATACTTGTATGGCAGTCTAGCAGGACTAGGTAGTGAATACCATAGAGAAGTGGGGGATCGAATTATTTACCTCCAAGTCATCATCAGGAATAGCTGTCCTCCATTTCATGTTCCACCGGATGTGCTCGTAGGCATTGACGACGACTTCGATTGCTTTGGGACAAGAGTGGCATGCCTGTATCACCTGCAGAGCAAACACAGAGCCTCCATCATTCAAGGCGCTTGTATGCTTCGATGCTCTGCTCATAGATGAATCGAGAATCCAGCATGGTAGGTACAGCGATATGTATACACCTGTAGTCCCAGCTACTCAGTAAGCTGAGGGATCCCTGGACCCCGGGACTTTGAGAGTCACTCAGGCAGCATAAAGTACCGACCTTTTGAGAAGTTGCCTATCTGTGAGTGTTCAAATGTACTGCCTGTCCCATAGTGGATGGACAAATTAATGAAACCAAGCTAACTTCCCTCACTCACCATGAGTAATGACAACTAGGTGCTAACAACAATAACAACAACAACAGCAAAAGACAGGATCCTGAAGAACCGTTGGCAGCCCATAATTGAAGCACTTTTTTTTAATATATATTTATTGTCCATAATGAGTTACATTATTTAGTGGGCAAACCATGCGTTGTTATCCCGAATTCCCCAATTCCCCCCCTCCCCATCCCTGACCAGTTGTATATCCTCCTTCGTGGGCTGTCTGGATTAGTCCTTGTGGCAAGGGATCCTGTATATCTTAGTACTCATCCCAGTCTTCCTGGCCCAAGTGTGTTGTCACTGATGGGTGTCATGCCTCCGGACTGTCTCCCCCACCACGGCTCTCACAATCTTTCCGCCCCCTCTTCCGCTCAGTTCCCTGAGTCGTGGTGGGTGAGTAATAAGGCTGCTT
>PVHP010018537.1:0-33003 GCA_004024765.1 Zapus hudsonius
GAGGAGCTAGGTGCAGATGCTTGCCAGTGGGGGAGCTGCTGGAGTCCTCAAGGAGTGACTTCAGAGTCCCTGACTTGAGCACCTTGCAGAGGTGACTTCCAGGGGATGCAGTGATTGGGTTGTCACACCTGATAATAACCACAGTAGAATGTCATTCTGTTTTCACTTCTCCTTCACCGCACTTCATTCTTTTGAGCAAGAAGTCTCCAGTATGCTTTGAATATGCTGGATGACTTCTTCCCATTGGAGATGGAGCTGGGGACAGGGACAGGGTTAAAGATAGGGAGGGAGGGAGCAAGGGAGAGAGGGAAGGCTAGAGAAGGGAGGAGAAAAACCGATAGGCATGATAGCTGGAGACAGAGAATTGGGGGGGGGGCTGGGATTCAGCTCAGTGGTGGAACATTTGCCCAACAGGCCTATGTCTCTCCGTGTATCGCCTTTCTTCCTGTGGCAGCAGGATCTTCTCTGTCAACCCATCTTGGGGGTCCTGATAGGCTTTGCTTCATTAATCACTTAGTGAGATGCACTGAATTGAATTGATTCCCTCCCATATCAATATACCAATGATTATTGTTGCAGAGCGATTCGGAGGCTCCAGGAAGGCCAGGGGAGCTTTTGTTGATTGAAACCTAATGCTGTGTTCAGCACTCAGAGCTACTGCAGATATGGTTATGCAGACCAAGGGGTGCTAACATTTTTATGGCAATAAAAGCCTAGTTGCTGCTGGTTTTTGTTTTGGAATGGTGTTTCTATGATATACGTCCTATCACTATTCCAGGCCTATAATTTAAAAATTGCTTCCAAATACTCAAGATGAAATGATTTTGCTGCACCTGGTCTGTTAAAATTATAAGATGCAGGTTGGAGATACAGCTCCGCCATTAAGGCACTTGTCTGCAAAGCCTAATGACCTGGGTTTGATTCCCCAGGACCCACATAAAGCCAGATGCACAAGGTGATACACGCATCCGGAGTTTGTTTGCAGTGGCTGGAGGCCCTGGAGTGACCAATCACTCACACACTCTCTCTTCTGACTCTCTCTGCTTGCAAATAAGTAAATAAATAGATACAAACATTTTAAAGAATCACAAGATGCAGTAGCTGTGAGAGCGTCCTTGGCTAGACACTTGGTCATAGCTGAGTTGTAGGTATGTGGTACTGGGCGGGGGCACTGTGGCCTGGGCAATCCTCATGCAGGCCAGGCACTCAGCTCTGATCCTTGGACTTTCCTTCAGTGCTCCTGGGGGACAGAGACACTGGGAAGCCACCACCCAGGTGGTGTCCTGGAAATGCTGGTCTAGCCATCTGTGGCAGTTAGAATGTGAAGTGTCCCCCACAGATTCATGTGTTTGTGATTAAGCTTCATACTCAATCCCCAGCTGGTGACACCTTGGGAAGCTGAACCTTGCAGAGGAGGTGTGTTGCTTGGGGTGGGCCTTGGGGTGTTCCTCTTGCCAGAGGCTCACTCCGGCTACTTCTTTGCCCCGCGGTCTGCTCTACCATGCTTTCCCGACAGGATGGAGCTTCCCCTTGAAACGAAGTAGGAGAGAGCCTTTCCCCCCACCAGCTGCTGCTGGGTGGGTATTTTGTCCCAGCCACACCATACATTTCACTAGCTTATTTTCAGAATTTTATATTTATTTTTTATTTCTATTGTAGTAAAAGATATATAACACAAAATTTACCACTTGAACCTGTTTTTCATATTTTCAGTGCTATGGGTGGCCCTGATATATACATTCACCAGCAGAGACAGAGAGAGAGAGAGAGACAGAGAGAGAGGGGGGGACATGATGCCAGGACCTCTAGCCGCTGCAAATGTACTTCAGAAGCATGTGCCACCCTGTGCATCTTGCTTTACATGGGCGTTGGGGAATCAAACCCAGGTTGTTAGGCTTTGTAGGCCAAATGCCTTACCAGCTGAGCCATCTCTCCAGCCCTCTTCCTTTTCTTATTTTTTAGAATATTTAATGATTTGCAAGTAGAGAGAAGAGAGACAGACACACAGAGAAGGACGCTGTCTTAATACCACATCACAATCCAAATGAATGCCAAAATCTCCAGGATGACGACAAGGCCAAGAGCTGCTATGAGGAGTGCAGCTGTGTGTTTTGTGACCCCGAAGTGTCAGGCAATGGGGTCAATTGTTTCCAGTCAGTATGGGGTTACCGGGTGGGTTTCCTGGCTCTCTCCTGCTCTGTGGATTTATAAGAGTTGACACTGGGGTTTGAGCAGATTGGGGAATATTCTTTGAAGCGGTGTTTTCTCATTATAGGGCTTTTAGTTTTTTTTAAAAAATATATATTTATTGTCCATAATGAGTTACATTATTTAGTGGGCAAACAATGCGTTGTTATCCCGAATTCCCCAATTCCCCCCCTCCCCATCCCTGATCAGTTGGATATCCTCCTCCGTGGGCTGACTGTAGGATTTTAGTTTTTAAATTTATTTTATTCTTTTATTCTTGAGGTAAGGTCTTGCTCTAGCCCAGGCTGACCTGGAACTCACTCTGTAGTCCTGGGCTGACCTTGGACTCACAACAATTCTCCTACTTTGATCTTTAGAGGCCTGGGACTAAAGACGTGTGCCACCATGCCTGGCTTAGAGGGTTTATTAATCTTTCCCACTGGATTCAACATATGGGAGGATTATTTGATGTATGCACAGAGGGGCTCACATGTTCCTTTGGCCTCAAGAGGTCTTCCTATGGCATTAACCTCAACCCTTGGACTCCATTTGTGATTTGTAAAACATGTTAAAATACACAGCATCCTCTGTGGGGGTGTAAGGTGACAAAATTGCAGAGGCTCCTATCCAGGGCGCCTTTGCAGATGGACATTTGCATAAATGTGCCTGCTTGTGGACAGTCAGTAGCGTGAGGCAATTCTGAAAGCAAACCACATGTAGGCTAGAGCTCTATTCTGGTGGACAGAAATGTGTCTCATTATCTGATTTTTAATGCTCTCTGAAGGCAGCTGCTTTGGGGGAAAAAAATCACCAAAAGTATCCAAAGAAGAGCAGGGCTTGGTGGTGCACGCCTTTAATCCCAGCACGTGGGAGGCAGTGGTGGAAGGATGGCTGTGAGTTTGAGGCCAGCCTGGGACTACAGAGTGAGTCCCAGATCAGCCTGGGCTAGAGGGAGACCCTACCTCGAAAAAAAAATGTATCCAAAGAGGGAAACTCAGACAAGGTAAGGGTCTCCCCACCAACTTTTTGTTAAAGATCCGAAGTGAAAGTGAGCAACTGTGTTCACAGCTTTCACCAGGAGACCATTAGCTCTGCTCAATTCTCCGACCTCAAAGGGGCCTGGGTGCCCTGTGAGCATGCGCAAAGTACATTGACGGTCAGGCCCACCCGGATGGGATGATGGGCCTCCGTGCCAGTGGGCCTTTGGGCAGTTCTGATTTAGCATCAGGAGAGATGACCCTGCTTGAGCCTAAGGGTCCCTTCTAGTTTCTGTCTCTTCTGGAATCCACCCCCTGGTTGTCAGCTCTCTGGACAGCAGCGTCCAGCCTGGAAAGCAGGCTTCCTCGCCATTCCCCAGCTCCTGTGGGGATGGCTCAGGGACCCCTGGGAGGGTGGGTCTCCTGACTCCTCTAGGGTGTGGGGCCACCTTGGACCGCCACTGGCCTTGCTTTTAAGAGTCGTCTTTGAGATATGACGGGGACACCTGAGCCGTGGAAAATGAGGACAGAGGGGAGGGCAGAGGGTCACCTCAGGACAAGGCAGGCCTTAGCCTTGCACCTCTGCCCAGTGTCTTATCTTCAGGTCCCCGGGCAGCCCTTTGGGTGCCACCGCCCCTTCCTCTCCCCTGCGCGATCTGCGAGGTCTGGGTCCAGGAGAGACCGGTTCGCGGGCCCGGGGAGGCCCAGGGGACCCTAGGCGCAGTGTTGGATCTCCCAGGGCTGGATCTCCGGGGCCGAGGCGAGCCTGCGCGCGCGGAGCTGTCCAGCACCGGAGGCGGGGCGTGCGCCCCCGGCCCGCCCCAGCCGCCTCCGCCCGTCCTGCCCGCGCCACTGCGGCTCGGCGGGCGCGTCACGTGGCTGGCGCGGCGCGGCCTCCGGGCTCCGGGCGCGGAGGAGCCACGAACCCACCGGCCACGCACCATCCCCGGCCGCGGCTCCCGGCCGGCGCGGAGCGGGGCTATGGGCGCGCCGGGGGTCCCCGCGCATCGGCCGGCCTGGGCGCGGCGGCGCCCGGGGCTCGGGGACGGCGGCGGCCGGGGGTCGTGACGCCGCGATCGCGTGGCCCCGCATCGCCTCCGCCGCGGCCACCGTGCCGGGCCCAGCCCGAGCCCAGCCCCAGCCCCGGCCCCAGGGCCCCGGCCCGGCATGGAGAGGCGGGCGTCGGCCGGGCCGGAGGGGCCGCCGGGCGCCCGGGCGCAGCTCGCCGTCGTCTGCCTGGGTGAGTGGGCGCAGGCCTCGCGCGGGCTCCCGTCCGGGTCCGCGTCCGGTCCGGGTCTCCGAGCCCGCAGCTCCGCGCGGCCCCGGCCTCGGGCCACCCACCGGGCTCCCGGCTTGGGCGCGCGCCCCGGCGCCTCCTGCACGACCCCGGCCTGGATGGAGCTTCGCCCCGGTGGCCATCGGGCCTCCGGAGAGGCAGACAAAGGCCCCGGCGGAAAGCGTTTCCTGCCTGGACACGGGGTGGGCCTGGGTGCTAGCCAGAGGGAGGCTGCATGGGGCATCTGCTGGAGAATGACTCATTTTCCCTTTGTTTTCCCTGGCCCACAAGGTGGTGGACCTGCTCCGGCCCGGCGGGAGGGGAGTGAGTTCTGGGAGGACCCGCTAGGCCCAACACCTGAGCTGGAGGGCTCCGACCCTGGCCAAGAGGGTTTTCTTTTCTGTCAACTTTCTCAGGGCCAGGCGCAAGGAAAGGGGCAGGAAGGAGTTAAATCCTCACACATGGTTCTTTTATTTACCTTGATGGAGGGAGGCTCTTCTAGGAGCTGGAGCTGGCTAGGGTCATGAGGGGACACCCTGTGATGTCACTGTTGAGGGCTCTGCTACTTAACAGGCTCGCTGAAGCCGCTGTAACACCAATTAGGAAACCTTATTCGTTTTAAGCTGCAACCCTCATTCTGCCCCCCAAGAATGAGAAAGGGCTGAGTCTGCCAGGGAAGGCCACCCTCCCAGCTATGCGAGCTGGTCTAACTAGGGACATAGTGCCCAGAGTGCCTACCCCACAAGCTGGTGTTGGTCCTGAACTGCTGCTGTGTTCCGGGTTAAGCAGGGCAGAGATCAGATCCTGGGCCCAGCAGATTCCCCCCTTTTTCTCCAAGTGGGAGGTGACTCATCACTCCTTTTGCATCCTCAGTAGGGGAGGGGGCACCCCGAACTCCAGGAAGTTCGATTTACCTCTCATTTGGCCTAGATCTCTTTCTGGACTGGAGCCCCTAAAGTAAAAAGACACCCCATGCAGGTGGGCACTTGAGGTGGCAGGAGAAGTCTGTCTCTCTTCTGTAGGCCAGCATGGAAGAGGACAGTACTGTCACCCCACTAGCTGAGTAGTCCTGAAAATGAGCATGATTAGAACTTTCCCTCCTCAGCCTTTGGGTAGGGGAGGTGGCTGGTGAAGGCCCTTGGAGGGAGGAAGCCCTTCAAGTTGGTGTCAGAGCCCCACTTGGGCTGAGCCCATGTTTTCTATGGCCTCAAGCTTGACGAGAGACCCCCTAAGTCCAAGGCATGCAGGATGTGAGGTGAGGCGATGCAGCCAAGCTAGAAAGTTGTGGGTATACTAGGATGTCTTGAGACCTCTGGGTTCCTCGCCTCTGCCCATCCCAAGAGGACCACAGACGGGAGTGTCACTGATGGAACGTTTTCCTGCGTTCCTGTACCAGCTGCCACTAGTCTGGAGCAGGTGCTTGGGACTGCCCCTACTTACCCCTCTCTGTGTCTCCCACAGTGAACCTCTTCCTCACCGGGAGGCTCAGCAGTGCAGTTCCTGCCTTAGGTGAGTAAGCCTCTCCTCCTTCTCCCTGGCCCCTCTGGGTTCCTGACCTCTGAGGATGTTTAGTCCTGGCTCTACCCCATGGCCTGAGGACCTCTTGTTGGGTAAAACTGCTTGGGTATCTTTTCAGTGTCACAGAGGAGCTGCTTGGCTTTGGGCAGCTTCAGTTTCCTCTCATATGAAAGGGGTGAAATACCAGACTACCCCAAACCTGGTAATCAGGGTCCATTGCAGCAATGTGCTTAGTGCTTAGTCTGGCTTGCAGTGGTTGGTACCCCTTCAGACTACCAACGCCTCTGTACGATTGGTGAATTGTGCCTCTCATGGACTCCTGAGGTCCATTTGATGCCACTAGGTGCTCACCTGTATTAAATAATAGCTGGGATTTAATTTACAGTAGCAGGACTCCTGCTATGGATGAGTCAGTGCTAATTCAAAACCTTTTTTTATTAAAACCTTTTTCGTTTTGCTTTTTGAGGTAGGGTTTCACTCCAGCCCAGGCTGACCTGGAATTAACTATGTAGCCTCAGGGTGGCCTTAAACTCCTAGTGATCCTCCTACCTCTGCCTTCCCAGTGCTGGGATTTGGGCCCAAGCCTGTTACTGCTGCAAATGAATGCCAGATGCTTGTTCCACTTTTTGTGTCTGGATTTACATGTTGGGTAGCAGGAGAATTGAACCCCAAGCTTGCTAGCTTTGCAAGCAAGACCTTTTAACTGCTGAGCCATCTTCCCAGCTGTGCCCCCCCCCCAGTGATTTTTTTTTGTTTTGTTTTATTTTTGGCTTTTTAGTGGTGCTGGGTGATGAAATCCTGTAATTCTAGCTGTTGGGGAGGCTGACACAGGATGATAAAAGGTCAAGACCTGCTTGGGTACAGATGAGTTCACAGCCAGCCTGGACAACTTAGTGAGACCTTATCTCAAAACAATAACAAAACCTAAAAACCCTAAAAAGCAAAACAAAACAGGATTAGGGATGTAGCTCAGTAGTAGAGTGCTTGCTTGAAATACACCAGTGAGGGCTGGGGGCCTGGCTCAGAGGTAGAGCACTTGTCTAGAATCCACAGGGAGGGGCTGGGGGCGTGGCTCAGAGGTAGAGCCCTTGTCTAGAATCCACAGGGAGGGGCTGGGGGTGTGGCTCAGAGGTAGATCACTTGTCTAGAATCTATAGGGAGGGGCTGGGGTGTGGCTCAGAGGTAGATCACTTGTCTAGAATCCACAGTGAGGGGCTGGGGGTGTGGCTCAGAGGTAGAGCCCTTGTCTAGAATCCACAGTGAGGGGCTGGGGGCATGGCTCAGAGGTAGAGCACTTGTCTAGAACCCACAGTGAGGCTGGGGGCGTGGCTCAGAGGTAGAGCCCTTGTCTAGAGATCCAAGGCTTAAGCCCTGGTATGGAAAAAGAAGAGAAGGAAAGAAAAGACAAGCAGGGAAGGAAAGGAAAAGAATAGAAAGAAAAGGAAAAGAAAAAGGAAAGGAAAAAGCAAAAAGACTTTCCATCAGACAGGGCCATGGAAGAATTAATTGCTAGATTCAGTCAGGCAGACTTGGAAATGAGGGGACAGCAGGATCCCGAGACTTTACTGGGGTTTCCAGGGCAAAGGCAGGCAGCTCGATAGCCACTTGAATGATTCTGAGGGCTTGGCTGTAGGACAGGTTCTGGCTGGGATGCTTCAAGGTAAGCGTGGGTGGGGAGGAGAGAGTGTGTGAGGGTCAGGAGCATGGTGGGCAAGGACACATCCTTGGAGTCACAGCTCTGCGTGTGACAGGCATGGTCCAGGCAAGCCGACTGACAGAAGAGAGGTTGACTTTGGCTTGTAGTACACACAGGATGTGAGAAAACACAGTGAGGACTTCTGTGCTGGCTTCCTGCCTGTCAGTGTCAGGTGGCCATCTGATGGCCTCCGTCGGGCTCTGGCCTGGTGCCGAGCACAGCAAAGACAGGAGAAGGAAAAGAAGCCATGAATATCCATCCGCCATTATCAAGGGGCTGCCGCCGGTTGGAGAAGGAAGAGTTCTGTGTGGGAGATTACTTCCAGTGAGCCTCACCATCTCTTGCTAATTCAGCCCAGCCCTAGAAAGTATTAAAGTGCTGGGCACGGAGGTGCATGCCAATTACCCTGGTACTGGGGAGGACGAGGCAAGTTTGAGGCCAGCCTGGGTTATAGAGCAAGCTCCAGGCTAGCCTGGGCTACACAGAGAGACCATGTCTCTAGTTCTGTTCAAGATCCAGCTGGCCACGCCTGCTCCCACTGAAGCTGGCTCAGGTATTAGAATCAAGAGCTTTCAGAGGAAGGGACTCCAGCTGGTGTGGTCACAGGGTTGGGGGAGGGGATCCATAGAGGCTGGTCTCCCTGCCTGTCCTGAAGACTGAGCCTCTATCCTCACAGTACTCCTTGCTCCCCAGCTCTGCTTCCTCTGCTGACCCAGGTTGGCCCAGGGCCCTGCCTTACTCAGCATTGACTCAGCTCAGTCCAGCCCCGGCCACAGAGGACATCCCAGTTTTCCCATCCCATTCTCCAAGAAAAGACTGACTGGCCAAGGTCCTTGTGACCAGTGTAGAGTGCAAGAAGGGGGCGAGTGGACGTTGATATCTTATAGATATGAGCCCCAGGTCATCCCTTATGCTAGTGGTCAGTGACATGTCTGTTACATTTACATTTCCCATTACAAAAACAACGCTCCGTGGACAAGGCTTATTCACAGTACTTGAGAGAGAGGAAGCCCAGGTCCTCATGTTTGGTTTGCTTAGCTGTCAAGACCTCAGGTGCAGTAGGGCCGTCAGGGGCTGGGACTCCGGCTCTCTGTCACATTTGCACAGGCAGGCTGTCCAGTGTATTGAGAAACTGGATCTGCATTTGTGTTCCATTAGGCCTTTCCTCTCAGGAGGGTTTGTCAATGCTTTAGACCCGGAAAGGACACCGTCCACTAAAGTGTCCAGTCATCTCCTTCCCACTCAGCCGGCCACAGAGGGCCCAGGTTGTCTTCTGCTAGAGCAAAGGCAGGTCTCCTCCACTCAACCCTCAGACAGTCCTCTCACCCCAAACACCCCCAGAACCCTCTCCTGCATCAGTGTCCCCATCTCGGCTCTGCCCACCCACCCTGTCACATCCTCATTTCCCATGACGCATTCCTGCAGACAACCTTGTTCTATTGGTTTCTTTCCCACTCCTTATCCTGTGAACACTGCCTTGAGATCATCACTCTCTCGTTTTCCAGCCATCGCTCCAAGACAAGCACCGTACACACACTCCATTTTACAGATGGACAAACTGAGGCCCAGTGTAGAAGGGTACCCTGGCAGTGTGGCCTGGGACTAAGTTTGTAGGCCTTATTCTGGCCTAAGTCTGGGCATTGGGGTGGGGTGAGGCTGTTGTTCCAAGCGGGGGACAGACTGGCTGAGCTAGTGTCCTCCAGGCCTGTTGCCAGGTGGTGTCCAGTTAAGAGCCCTTCATGGAGCTCCCAGAGCAGACTAGTGTCCCTCCTGCTGTGAGCTGTGGCCTTCTGTGTGGCCCTTCTGGAGAGGACCAAGCAGCTAAGGGCCTAAAGTGGGAATCTCTGAGGAAATACTGAGTGGTAGAGGCTTTAAGAAGAGGTTGGGCCAGGCTGGCAGTGGCCAGCCATGTGGTCAGGCAGGCCATTCAACTCCTGAGAAAACGGGCAGGGTGGTGAGGAGCAAACGTTCTGGCTGAGGCAGGAAGGAGCAGGGTACAAACCGAGGGCTTTCACTCAGCCTGGAGTTACCTTAGCATGGGAGGGAGATGCACCACCAGCCTCCCAAGGACCCTCCATGTCCAGGAGACCTCAGTCTAGCACCTTCTGGAAGGAGACATCTCTCAGGGCATTCCAGAGTGGCACCCAAGTCACTGCAAGGTCCCTTGGCTGGTGGGTTTGTCCGTCGGTCTAGACCAGGGCACTGGGGATGTCTGTGGATCTGTCTGTCGGTCTAGGCCGGGAGCACTGGGGATGTTTGGATGAGAGCTTGATTCAGTTGCTTGGTACTTGCTCACCTGGGCTGGGGACCAAGTGTGCTATTTGCTCTGACCTCCAATTTGTTCCCATTTCCTGGGTGAAGCATACAGAGTGTGGGGGCAGCAGGTGGGGGCCCTGGCAGACTTCGTGGATTGGACTACACCTGAGTCTAAGTGGCTCCTCCACGGCTTCTGTGAAGACTGATTGTAGCCTTGCCCTTGTCCATGGCCATCCTTGTCTGAACTTGATCCCACCATGGGGGAGGCCTGTGTTTAAACCCAAACCTGCTTCGGACCCAAAGATGAGTTTCTTGGGCTTCTCTCCCAATAGCCGCCTGCAGTGGGAAGTTGGAACAGCACACAGAACGGCGCGGGGTCATCTATAGCCCAGCCTGGCCTCTCAACTACCCACCGGGCACCAACTGCAGCTGGTACATCCAGGGTGACCGTGGAGACATGATCACCATCAGGTAAAGGAGTCCTGGGGCATCAGGGGGACGATACACATACGTGGACATGACTGGCATGTGTTTAGCCCACACATGGGTGTGAACAGTTCTTTGTGAATGAGCCCATACATGGACCTGCACTGCTTGTCTGCAGGTGTGAAGGACACGTGTGAGAGAGTGTGTGAACGCAGGTAGGTGCAGAGACATTTGGGAGCAAATGTCTATAAGACATGTGTGACCATGCGTGAGCTATAAGCATGCGTGGACATGTGATCACACATAGGCGTGTGACGGTGCCCAGCTCCCCTGACGAGGTGCTCTGACCCAGGTCTCTTCTTGTCCTGAACCTCTTTCCGTCCTGGAATGGGAGCCCTGGTAGATGGTGGGCATGGGCTAGCTCCTCTGAGGTGCCAGAGGTATCTTCTGTCTTGGCTTGAGGCCAGGCTGGCATAGAGCCCAGGTCAGGGTTTCTGAGGGGGCCTCAGGGAAGGGAAAGAGGGTAAGAATGCCACTGAAAAGCTAGGAGTCCTGACCCGGGGTGGCCTTGCAGACGTTTGGCAGAGGGGTCACGATTGATTCTGTCTGCCATACTTCTAATTGCCAAAGTCTAGAAGCCCTTCCCCCCAGGTCCAGTTCCTCCATGGATCCAGAGGACCAGCACAGGATCTGGGCATGGGCTGAGGCCTCCACTTCCCCCAGCTCTGGAGCCAGTGATTTCCTGGCTGACTCTAGCTGTCACCCAACGGTAGCGCCAACGCATGGGCACAGCCTCACCTTCAGTGCCACACAAACAGCCTGGGCATTTGTGCTGTTCCAGTTTGGTTACCACCCTTCAGGGGAAAGTGTCCGAGGGCTCGACTGGGCATGCTCTGTGTGTGCTGGTGGTGGAGGGCAGGTCGCTGCAGCGAGCTGAGCCATGGATGTCCTGACTCCTCGTGAGCCGCCCTGGGACCTCTGGGTGGGTGCAGAGTGGAAATGAGTGTCTGTGAGAGACAGGCAGATGGGAGACACGGGGGATGGTGGTGGGTGGGACACAGCTGGCTGTCCTCACCATGAGTTCCAGCTCGCCTACTCTTTTCCTCGCTCTTCTCTCCCCGAAGCTTCCGCAACTTTGACGTGGAGGAGTCCCACCAGTGCTCCCTGGACTGGCTTCTGCTGGGCCCAGCAGCCCCTCCTCGCCAGGAGGCCTTCCGGCTCTGCGGCTCAGCCATCCCTCCCGCATTCATCTCTGCCCGTGACCACGTCTGGATCTTCTTCCACTCGGACGCTTCCAGCTCTGGCCAGGCCCAGGGCTTCCGCCTCTCCTACATCCGAGGTAAGGCTGGTGTTCAGGGCCCCTGGGAAGGCGTGTGGCCCCCCTTCACTGGCCCCAGCACTGTCAGTCATAGGATGGGTGTGGCTGTCATGTTCTCTAGCGGTTCCTTGGTCCAGGTCACTGGCCCCCCTTTCCAGGTGTGGCTGGAAGTGGATTTGAACCCTCCCCTCAGCTCAGCTTGTCATTCCAAGAGTCTCTGCCCGTAGATGGCCCAGTCAGGAAGGGGACCCACGCTCCTGTCTTTGGGTGCTAGAGGGGGGCTCTGCTGACCCTTGCTTACGTCCACCTCTTCACTCTCAGGAAAGCTGGGCCAGGTGTCCTGCCAGACAGATGAGTTCCGCTGTGACAACGGCAAGTGCCTGCCAGCCCCGTGGCAGTGCAACACCATGGATGAGTGTGGAGATGGCTCGGACGAGGGCAACTGCTCAGCACCTGCCTCTGAGCCACCAGGTAGCCTGTGCCCAGGGGGCACCTTCCCATGCAGCGGGGCACGCTCCACTCGCTGCCTGCCCGTGGAGCGGCGTTGTGACGGCACGCAGGACTGTGGCGACGGCTCTGATGAGGCGGGTTGCCCCGACCTGGCATGTGGCCGGAGGCTGGGCAGTTTCTATGGTTCCTTCGCCTCCCCAGACCTATTTGGTGCCGCCCGTGGGCCTTCGGACCTTCACTGCACGTGGCTCGTGGACACGCAGGACCCTCGGCGTGTGCTGCTGCAGCTGGAGCTGCGGCTGGGTTACGACGACTACGTCCAGGTGTACGAAGGCCTGGGGGAGCGCGGGGACCGGCTGCTGCAGACTCTGTCCTACCGCAGCAACCACAGGCCCGTGAGCCTTGAGGCGGCTCAGGGCCGCCTTACGGTGGCCTACCATGCCCGCGCCCGCAGCGCTGGCCACGGCTTCAACGCAACCTACCAGGTGAAGGGCTACTGCCTCCCGTGGGAGCAGCCGTGCGGGAGCAGCAGTGACGGGGATGATGACAGCACAGGGGACCAGGGCTGCTTCTCCGAGCCGCAGCGCTGTGATGGCTGGTGGCACTGTGCTAGCGGCCGGGATGAGCAGGGCTGCCCAGCCTGCCCACCGGACCAGTACCCTTGCGAGGGTGGCAGTGGCCTGTGCTATGCGCCTGCGGACCGCTGTAACAACCAGAAGAGCTGTCCTGATGGTGCCGATGAAAAGAACTGCTTCTCCTGCCAGCCGGGCACCTTCCACTGTGGCACCAACCTGTGCATCTTTGAGACCTGGCGCTGTGACGGCCAGGAGGACTGTCAGGACGGCAGCGACGAGCACGGCTGCTTGGCCGCGGTGCCCCGCAAGGTCATTACCGCCGCCCTCATCGGCAGCCTGGTGTGTGGTCTGCTGCTTGTCATTGCCCTGGGCTGCGCCTTCAAACTCTACTCCCTGCGCACCCAGGAGTACAGGTGGGTGCCCCGGCTCCTTCGTTTCCTTGGAAAGAAGCTATGGGTTTCCAAACTGAGGTTTGGGTCATTCAAACATGTGGCAACTGCTTTTGTGTGTGCGTGTTGGGGTCTGGGCATTTATTTTTTCAGATTCTGGTGCAAGGGAGGGGTCCCCAAGTCCTGGTGCTATGATAGGTCTTTGGGATAAACTTCCCTTCTGATCGTTGTTTTCAGGGCCTTTGAGACGCAGATGACGCGCTTAGAGGCTGAGTTTGTGCGGCGGGAGGCGCCCCCGTCCTACGGTCAGCTCATCGCGCAGGGCCTCATTCCACCCGTGGAGGACTTTCCTGTCTATAGTGCATCCCAGGTGAGTTCCTGCACGGGTGGGAATCCACAGGCCCCAGGCTTCCATCTGGGCTTTCGAGAACACTGAAGACCAGGAGGTCCAGGGTCCAGAAGGGTAAGAGTGGTTAAAGGAAGGGTAGTCCCAACCTGGGCAGCAAGAGGGTCCATGGCAGGTGGAGAGGATACAAATTGGACTCAGGGGGTATGCCGACATTCATCCTTGAGTGCCTGGCCACCCCCATGGCTGCCATCCCCCTCCCACAGGCCGCATCCCTGAGTGCCTGGACACCCCCTTAGCTGCTGCTCTCCCCCTCCCACAGGCCTCAGTGCTTCAGAACCTGCGCACAGCCATGAGGCGGCAGATGCGCAGGCATGCCTCTCGCCGGGGCCCATCACGCCGCAGGCTCGGCCGCCTCTGGAACCGGCTCTTTCACCGGCCGCGGGCACCTCGAGGCCAGATCCCACTGCTGACCGCTGCACGCACCTCACAGACTGTTCTGGGTGATGGACTCCTCCAGCCAGCATCAGCGGCCGCCCAGGATCCTCCAGCATCTCATACGGACACAGGCAGCCCCGGGGACACTGGGGATGGGCCTCCCGGTGGCCCTAGTCATGCATCAGAAGTGGGGCCTTCAGTGTCACCCCCATCCTCAAGCCTGCAAGACCCAGAATACAGGCCAACAGACAAGGACAGAAAGGCCTGTAGGGACCCTCTGGAGGACAGCTCAGCCCCTGTGGACACACCTCCTGAGCCCTGCTTGACCCAGGAACCTCACCCCCAGGCTTCCACTGCCAGCAGCACCCAGAACCCCCAATCACCAGAGCCACTGGGGGTCTGCAGGAGCCCCCCACCATGCAGCTCCCCAACATTGGAGGCCAGTGACGATGAGGCTTTGCTGGTCTGCTGACCCACCGGTCACTGGTGACTGCCAAAGCCCCGCTTTGTAACCAGGGAATACACAGTCGTTTCTACTTGGCCTCTGTGTCCTTTCTTACAGAGAGGCTCACCCAGAAGCCCCAGTGGAGGGCACTCAGCCAGCGGGCCACCACAGCATGCCCATAGCACCGATAGGCACAGCAGGCAGGGGCTGAAGGGGGTCCACCGGGGAGAGGGGACAGCGATGAGCAGAGTCCCTGTGACGACATCACCTTGGGTCTCACTTCTACCTTCTCTAATCTGGGGGTCCATTTCCAGAGAAGCAGGGGAGCCAGGGCTGGGCTTTCTTGAGAGTCTGTTGCTTCTGGTTTCAGTCACTTTGTGGCACTATCTGCTCCCCAGAGCTATGGCAGAAGCTGTAGTGAGGCCTGAAAGGGACCGTGGAGGGGGGGCGATATTGGACTTTCTCTATGGTGAGTGTTTTGCTTGCCTTTTCCAATAAGACCCCCCACCCCCACCCCAGGAGAGCTGAACTAGAAGGCTATGTGGCAGTATGACCTAGTTAGGCTGGCTCCTCTGGCTATGGGTCAATCTCCCCAGGCGCCATGGTAAGGCTGGAAGTGCAGGTATGAAGCAAGGACCACGGGGTCTCTTGCAGTCTGTGAACCCCATCCCCTCAGGACAGGTTGCTTTATGCTTTCTCAGGGGACAGAGGCTGAAGTACCGGTTGACAGTGCTGACAACATCCATCCTGTCCTGCCTCAGGGCCTCAGTTTCCCCACCTGAAGTCAGGGGGAGGCTGTGTGCTCTCAGAGCAGTGACGTTCACTGTGTAACCATGTGTGGGAAGAATGACAGCTGTGGTCCAGCCAGGGATCTCTGGGCTTTCTTGGGTGGCTGAACTCAAGCTAGATAGAGCGGCCTCATCTCTGCAGTCCCTTTGGGACAAAGGAGCTCTGGATCCCGTGGAGTCAGCCCCGAGTTAAGTAGCAAGACTCCCCAGTACTGCAGATCTCCACAGCACCCCTACTGAGGCATGCCACCACCTGTCCCCAGTCTGGGTCCCCAGGTACTCCCCTGTGCACAAGAACAACCAGCCCTGTTTATTTATAGACTTTTCAGGAAAAGCTAGCAGGGCAGGACTAAGACAGGACGCCTGTCCCCAGGGGCACGGCTTCCTTAAACAGGCCTCTAAGGGTCCTATCTCTTTTCCAGGAAAAAAAAATTTTTTTTTGCAAAAAAAAGAAAAAGAAAAAAAAACCCTCTCCTTAATAAACAACATGTAAACAAAAACAGCTGCTTCGGTCTCTACACGGTCTCATTGTGTCTTCAGGGGCTTGTCCGTGGAGGGCAGTGGGAAGGGCTGGCTCATGGGGCCATTTTCCTCCTCCTCCGGGGAACCCTGGGGGTAAACCACGAAACACAGCTCCTGGCCCCAGCATGTCATGGACTCTGAGGACAGACAGAAAAGACAGATGGGATATGGGGGGCTTGATACTTCCGGACAAGGGTGATCCCACCTCTGGACACCTCCCCTAGGCAAAGAGTTGCTCTCTCTGTAGGTGGGTTCTGGCCACATTCTGGGAAGCTTTGGGGAAGCCACTGAGTCCTGTGTCTCCAGCCAGGCTGCTTAGAGATACTGCTCTGTGGTAAGAGCCTAAGTATCCCCGGTCCCAGGGGCGTGGAGGCAAAGCTGCTGGCTCACCTATGAGTCTGTGCACACACTTTGGTTTGCTTCTCCAGAACACTCCCAGGAAGAAGATGGGCACCCCTGTGAGGATGATGATGAGGCCGACCCCACAGACCATGGGCTCTGAGACGAAGCTGAAGACCAACAGGAACGCCCAGAACACCAAGTACGCAACGGGGATGAGGAGGTTCACCTGGTGGAGAGGGCAGGATGGTGCGGCACCCCTCTCCTGCCTCTCCCACCCTGGGGCTGAAGCACTTCCTGGGGTCTATGGGACCCCTCTGGTGGCATGGAGCTCAATGTGCTGGATGGTTGACCAGTTGGCCGGAGCTGTCTGCAGTAGCTGCTGCTGCAGCTCAAGTAATTGTTGGTGCTTCGTGTGTAGGCCCCTCCCCCCAGCACTTCTCTCCTTTGGGGTTTAAATGCAAAGGGGGGTCACCTCCATTTCAGTTTTCTGTTTTCAGGGTCTGTCACCTGCAGCCTACAGACCTCATGCACTCCCCTCATGGTGTGGTTGGTTATAAGGAGCATGGGAATCTCAGGGGTCTGCAAACTGTACCCATTGTCACTGTCACCTACCTCTGGGGCCCAGATTGGGTGAAAGAGGCCCTGGCTTTCCAGTCTCACCTTGATGGGCCTGTGGAGCGCCGGCCGCCTCCAACGCAGAACGAGCAGGCCCAGTATGGTGACGCCGTAGCAGAGGTAGTTGATGAAGGACACATAGTTGATGAGGGTGTACGTGTCTCCCACGAGCATGATGACTGCGGTGGCCCCACACTGGGAGAGGACCAGGGCCTGACTGCTGACCTCTCCCCCGGAATTCTTGCAATTTCTGCAGGCTGCCCTGGGCTTGCCCACTCAGGCCAGGAGATCGGGTGAGTCCTGCCCTCTCCCCACCCACCATGGCTCGTGACTCATTCTTGCAGGAATCTGCTCCCCCCAAAATGCTTGGAGCCCCTGGCTGTCCATTGTCCCCCAACTTACACAGACGAGGAGGGCAGGGATAGGGGTGCAGCGTCTGACATGGATCATGGCCAGCAGGCTGGGCAAGTGTCCCTCTCGCGCTCCAGAGAAGCAGAGTCTGTGTGTGGGGTCAAAGGTGGGTAAGGCTACAACCCCAGCCTTGGGCCTTCTCTTACCTGAATGCTCCTTTCAAACTGTCACCTTTGACCTTCTACTCTCCAGGCCTTACAAACTCCCCTGGGCATTTCTTCCCCACATGGAGCCCAACCCCCTCTTGCTTTCTTTTTCTTTCTCTTGTCTTTTTGTTTTGTTTTGTTTTTCGAGGTAGAATCTCCCTCTAGCCCAGGCTGACCTGGAATTCACTATGTAGTCTCAGGCTGGCCTTGAACTCATGATGACCCTCCTACCTTTGCCTCCCGAGTGCTGGGGTTAAAGGCGTGCGCCACCATGCCCGGCTTTTGTCTTTTGTTTCTGTCATGCGCCTGCAGGGGTATATGCATGTGTGTGGGGTGTATGCATGTGTGTGCGTGTATGTGGAGGCCAGAGGTTGAAGTCAGATGTCTTTCCACTTTACATTTTGAGACAGGGTCTCTCAGTGAACTTGCAGCTCACTGATTCAGCCAGACTAGCCTCCAGGACATGACTGTCTCCATCACCCTGACGCTAGGAGTGGTAGGCACAGGCCACCACGCTTGGCCTTCCATGTGGCCGCTGGGGATCTGAACTCAGGTCCTCATGCTTATGTGACGCTCTACCCACGACCTCGGAAGTATCCCTCTTGCTTCCTGTACCTGAGCTGGAATGGAACCCTTGTTACTGGTGGGTTCATCGTCTCATCTTTCCTTCCCATGGACGCCGGCACAGCCAGCACATCCCAGGGCACCGTCCTTGCCTCACCTTGACCACCCTCTCTTCCTCTCCCCAACCCAGTCACCTGGAAGAGGTGAACAGGTAGCCATTGATCCCTCCGAAAGTGGACAGTGCCACAGAGACGGGCATGACCCATGAAAAGTAGCCCAGCAGCTTCTCCCCGAAGGTCTGGGTGGGCACAGAAGAGAGGCCAGGTGTGAGACAGGGGGGGGCAGGGGATGAAGACAGAGACAAGGTCCCCTACTCACCACAGCCACCGCGTTGGAGGACAGCAGTTCCTGGGGGGACATGGCGGTGAAGTAGGCGATGTTGGTGAACGTGTACACGAAGGTCACCAGTGGGATGGAGATGAAGATGGCACGAGGTAGGTTTCTGGAGGCAGAGAATGGGATGTGGCATCAGCATCGGGCCCTGGTGGGGGGATGAGTCAGGAGAACCTGGAGTCTATCTCCTGCAGCTTCTGGGGGGCTTGGGACAGCAAAGGGGGCAGTGTTGCTGTTGGGGACACAGAGGCACTTTTGTCTGCCTTTTCCCAAGCCCCTGCCTGAGTATGAGCTAAAAGAAGCAAAGGCGGATAGGGGAGAAGCCACGGGATGAAGCCACGTCATCTCCTGAGAGCAGGATCTAATTAATGTCTGGATAGACAGAGAAAATGGCATACGGCCAAAGTCAGCCTGGAAAATGCTCCAAGTGCCTTTGAGCTCAGCTCTCAGGTCTGGGGTCTCCTGGGGGACTCTCGACGCTCCCAGGCTCACTCAGCTGCCACCCTCCTGTCCCAGCATCAGAAGGAGTCACAGGCTTCCTCCGTCAGGACCATGCTGTGTGCATATGGCTAATCCACATTTACAGCAGAGGACAGTGTTTCTGAGGTCATCCACACAGGACAGGACTGGAAGAACTCAGTGTCCTTTGAGCAATGCTTCCATGGGACAGCAGGCATGGTCAGTGGGTGACCAGCATGATCCTTGAGTGGCAATGGGTGTGTGGGGACAGCCGCTTCCCCACCAGTACCCAGCTGGATGTTCCACTCACCTGCGAGGGTCGACCAGCTCCTCCGTGACGTAGTTAAGGAAGTTCCAGCCGCTGAAGGCAAAGGAGCCCTGGAGGAACGCCAAGGCCAGGTGACCCACGGAGGGTGTCATCCAGAAGGTAAAGGCATTGCTGGGCTTCAGTTCCTCCAAGTGTCCTGCGGGGTGGGGAGCAGCCCAGACGTCAGGGACCAGAATGGCCTCCCAGCCTGACCCATGCTCCCACCCCAGCTCTACCTTGAAAGATCTGGACAAAGCCGACACCAATGATGAGTGACAGGGCCAGCAACTTCCCACCCGTGAAGATGTCCTGGATGCGCGTGGCCCAGCGCACGCTCGAGCTGTTCACCCATGTCAGGAGCACTGGGGAGGGAAGAGGTATGGGGGCACCTGAGGCTGAAATCCTCTAGCCAGGGGCAGGAGAGCAGGCTCTTTTGCAGCAATGCCAGGAACTTCAGGTCCTGAAGTTGCCATTGCAGGGATGACTGCTGGGGCCAGGGAGGGGGCTCTCACTCTGTTGTCCCTGCACTATGGGCAGAGAGAATTGTGAGGAGGGACAGTCAATGCTCTGGGGAAGGAGGCTCAGGGACACTCACTGAGGCAGACCATGGACAGCACACGGGAGGCGGTGGCTGGGGGGATGCAGTTGGGGAAGACAGGCTGCAGCACGTAGTTGGAGAAGGTCAAGGAGATGACCGCCAGGCTGGTGGGGTACATGATAAGAACGGCACTCCAGAGCAGCAGGAACCTGCAAGCAGTGAGGGCCAGCGTGGCACAGGCATCCTCAGCCCCCAGCCGTGACAGGCTGGGTTGGGCAGGGACCAGCCCCCAAGGGCTCATGGGGCTATCAAAGTCTAGGGAGGTAGGATTGAGAACCAAACCCAGGCAATTTCCTGAGCCTAAGTGGACTGACACCAGCCTTCCAGTCATGGCGTCAGCTAGGGCTCTCGGCAGTCTGCGGCTGAAGATGGTTGATTCTGAGCTAGGAAAACTGCAGAGAGTGGGGTCCTGGCCTTGGGAGTGGGGTGATTGATGCCCCTTCCACCTGACTCTCGTCTCTGTCTGGTTTCCATGGGGGGCACTGAGGCAGCATGCTAGAGACCTTTTCCAAAGATCTGCCCGTCCCCTCAGGGGAGGGTCTACCCTCGGGGGTGGTGCTAACTTCACCCTTGAGGGCGGAGGCTCACCAAGCATAAGTCTCTTGATCCTGACCTTGGTTCTGCAGCCATTACTCCTGCCATTCTTTACACATCCATACCCCATTGGCTTCAGGGACACAGGTTGCTAACCTACCTCTGCTGCTGCTGGAGGTACTCTCTGCCAGCTCTAACATGCTAGGTACCCATGGGGCAGGGTCCCGAGCCCCCCTCTTCTCCTTGAGTGTTTTCTCCAGTACCTTTTGTGTGTCTCAGACATTTCACCTAAGACCTGAGGAACTTACTTGACATATCATAAGCCTCCCCCAACATGACCTCAATCTCTCCTCCTCTGTCACAAGGACAGTCACACTATGGATCCCTTAAAGTGAACCGGTGGGTGTCACCCCTGCTGTACTTACCTGGCCCTCAGGACATACTGGCTATCACACCCGAATCCGTTTACTGGATGATTTTGGAATCTACCTGCATCTAAGGCTCTTGGCAGGACACGTCTGGATGCCTACAGCAGCCTCAATAACCTATCTTCTTCGACCTTGACACCTACCATGAACCTGACCTTGTCTCTAGCCATAGGAGACAGACTGTCCAGACCACTCCCTCCCCCCACCCCCGTCCTGTGTGTGCACGTATGTGCACTCATGCTCCCAGGGTCTATGAAAGATGCTCTCCTCACTGCTGGGGAGGGGGGCTGAAAAAATTCTATCAGTCTTGCAAGGCCATACAGAAATGGCTTTCCTACGTGGGGTGTGCCCTATTCTTTTCCATGGGGCTACTGACTTTTGTCATATCCTCAAAGCAAGGGTCCTCTAGGTCCAATCTCATTTGAGGGACTGTTCCATTCTATGTTGTGAGCAACTTGAAGTCAGGGCCAGATCTTTTTTACTGTGGCATCTCTGGCCCTCAGTTCAAAGCAGGTGCTGAGCAAATTTTCACAGGTGAGTTAGCAATGGTGGGGAGGGTCTTGCAGAGCAAGGGGGGGACACTGTCCCTTGCTAAGATGAAGGCCTCCTTACCTAGGTTCTTACATTGTCTAATGGCTTTACACCCAAGAACCTCTCTCTCCTCCATAAGCACCCCGGTGGAAGTGGGGCTGAGAGGGAGCTCTTTTTTAAAAGGAGATACAGGGCTGGAGAGGTTGCTCAGTGGTTAAGGCTCTTGCCTGCAAAGCCTAACCACCCAGGTTCAATTCCCCAGTGCCCACATGAAGCCAGATGCATAAAGTGGTGCATGCATCTGAAGTTTGTCTGCAGTGGCTGGAGGCCCTGGCATGCTAATGTTTTTTTTTCTCTCTCTCTTCTTGTAAATAAATAAATAAATAAATAAATAAATAAATAAATAAATATTTTAAAAACTGGACATAAAGAGCTTGAGTGCAATGGCACAGGCCTGTAATGCCAGCACTGAGTAGGTAGAATCAGGAGGGTCATGAGTTCAAGGCCAGCCTGGGCCACATAGTGAGACCCTGTCCCAGAAAACCAGAAAAAATAAGTTAAAATAAAAGGAGACACAGAGAGGTTAAGGGGCCGGTGGAGACGACTGCATTGACGCCAACCATCCAGGGGTGAAAAGTTGCCAGATTCCTTCACCCCTTCGTTCTGGAGAGAGTACCCCGTGCCCTGCAGGAGCCCCACACTCACCCAGCCAGGCCCCCGAAGATCTCAGTGACATAGGCGTAGTCCCCGCCTGACTTGGGGATGGCGACTCCCAGCTCTGCATAGCAGAGGGAGCCCAGAGCTGTCACACCTCCACCCAGGACCCAGACGAAGAGGGCCAGACCCACGGAGCCCGAGTGCTCCAGGACACCCTTGGGTGAGATGAAGATACCCGAGCCAATGATGTTTCCTGTGGGGAAAGACAGGAGTCATCAGGCTGAGCCACCTTCGGTGGCCCTGCTTCTCTGGGGGGTGTGTGTGGGGGGGTCAGCTGCTAGGAGGAAGGAGGACACCTGGCTCATCCCTGGAGGAGAATGGGCAGGTGGTCTGGGGTGCCAATAGGCCTCTCAGGCCTGGCCAGGCCCATTCTGGGGTCAACATCGTTCCTGGTGTGGTCCAGCTGGCTAGGCCCCTCCCCAGGGATGGGTCCTGAGTTCTTCTGTCTTCCTGGGCCCCATCCAGATGACAGAGGTGGCCTAGCCACCTGAACGATGGCCTTTGCCTCCAGCTACCTATCTCCCCTTCCACCTGCTGGCCAGAACTGGCCTCTCACACAAGACTTTGACCTCCCATCTGCTCAGCCCTCTCCTATTGGCCAGAGTTCAAATTCCTGATGGCAAAATTGAGGAGCCTTCCCCCCCACCCACCATGGGCTCCTACACCTACTCCCCAGCCTCATTCTTTTTTAAAAAATATTTTTATTTATTTTCAAGCAGAGAGACAGAGACAGAGAGAGAACGGGCATGCCAGGGCTTCTAGGTGCTGCAAACAAACTCCAGACACAAGTGCCACTTTGTGCATCGGCTTTATGTGAGTAATGGGGAATCAAACCCGGGTTGTCAGGCTTTCCAGGTAAGTGCCTTAACTGCTGAGCCATCTCTCCAGTTCCCCCATATTCGTGCGTGTGAGTGCATGCCATAGCTTGTATGTGGAGGTCAAAGGACAACTTCCACTCAGTCCTCACCTTCCTCTTGAGACCAGCCTGTAGCTTTGTGTGGGTTCAGGGGATCAAAATTTAGGATTCACCCCTTATCCAGCGAGCCATCTCCTCAGCCCTTTATTTATTCTCTATTTCTCTTTTCAGTCAGGGACCCAGACTATGGAACCAGACTCCCAACAGACCTTGTTTCCTGGGGCTGTTAAAATGTGTGCTGCGCAGGGCCCTGAGGGAGGGAAGTGGGCATAGTCTCGGGGTTAGAGCAACGTCATGTCAGGGATGGGCCAGATGATGGCTGCTGGACACACTCGGGACAGATGTCCTGGCATCTAGAATCAGACCACAGCCCCTCTGTGGTCAACTGAACAATGTGAAATCCCAGCTGGGTGGGGATGGTCGGCTCAGGGCTTTCTCCCAGCTTGCCTCTCCAGTCCTATCTGTAAAATGGGCTGCTTGTGAGGTTTGGGGAACTACAGCTATGAAGCCCTCAGCTGACTTCCAGGCATCTTAACAAGCAGGCAGCAAAGGCACCTGCCCTCACTTACCTTAGTGCTCAACAACCTGCAGGTGCCCACTGCCCATCAGCCTGGTGCCCTGGGTGGTCTACATGCTTGAACACAGAGGACAGCAGGCCAGGCTCAACCCTCTCACTGGGGGGGGGTCTATAGATGATTGGAAAGAGGCAGGGTCTCGAGGTTCCATCCAAGTGGACTCTGCTATCATTTTGTAATGCCTGCCTTGCTCCCCTCTTCCCCGGGCAACACTCACCCTATGAGAAAGGTGGGAATGTAGCCATGGACTCAGAGTGTCTTCAAGGGGCAAGAGGATGAAGGGGACATGATCCTTCACTTCCGGAATGTTCAGAGAATAAAACTATCCAATGAGATTCTTAACATCCATCAGCCCAAGCTCCCCAGCAGAGAGAGAAAAGCAGGGCCATGTCTGGGTTACTGTAAGCTTCCCCAAAGAGGCACAGGCACCACTACAGCCTGGGCTGGAGAAAGGATTCCAGAGCCACAGGCCGTGTGTGCTACAGAGCCAGAAGCACAGCGGTGGGACCTGCAGTTCAGTCCTAGACAAGGGTGACCCCTCCTGACGGGGTCCTGGGGATACCACACACCCAGCAGAGCAAAGCCTGCATATGCCACCTGCCAGCCCCGCAGCCTGGGCTGGCCGAGGACACAAGAGCCGTCACCCATCTGCATTCACTCCGGATCCGCACCCCCACTCCGCCGACACAGATTTCCCGTCTAGATGGCCTCACTTGGTTTTCTGGTCACATCCCAGAAACCCTAAACACATCCAGATAAGAAAGAAAGAATTACTGCATTCCAAGCCTCAGGGGTAAGCTGTGTCTCTAAGGGGTCTGCTGTCTGGGGGGGAGAGGAGCCACCTCTCACATCTCCCACGAGGAGCCCAGGTGCTGGGTGGGCTCCTGGATTTCTAAAGGGCCTTTGAGTTCTCTCCATCCGGCGGCCATTCTCAGGACCTGGCAGCAGGATTTGCCAACAAACCAACCAGTGAGGTTTGGGAGTCAGCGGGGGCTGGGTGGCCTTGGACAGAGCTAGGCGTGGCCAAGCCTGGCATCCAGATCTCCAAGGCACACCCCACTGCCTGTGGAGACCCCATTCCTCTACACAGTTCCACCTGGTGGACAGGTACAGCTCTAGGGAAAACCACACCTTGCACCTCATCTTCTAGAGCTGGGAGATGAAAGGAACCTATTACTAACTCTGTGTGCCAAGTGGTTAAAACTCGGGTGCTTGGCTCTGATGGGGGTGGGGTGGGTGGAGGAGGGAATCACTTTTGTTTTGGTCACGTGGCTTGAGGTCACCATTCTGGAGCCCTCCCCATGTGGTTCAAAGGACCATGTTGCTAGCTAGCATGTCTAAGAGAGATTGGGGAGCACTCCCTTGGGACCTGGAAACCTCCAGCACCTTCCCCAGGGTTGTGGTTGAAGTGGACAGAGAAACCTCATCGGATACTCTTGGCACGATGGAGGTGAGGGAGCCACTGGGGTAGTGAGCTTAGGTAGAAAGCAGAGGACGACCAGGGGAAGGAAGGGTGCTGAGGACAGGGCCAGGGGAGGTTCCACGGTGAGTAATGATGGGTGGAGGGAAGCATCCTTCAGAGTTGATAGACTGTTTTCTTCACCAGGGAGGTGCGAGTGAGCTCAGGCCTCCCTTGAACACCGTATTCAAGCCCTGAAGATTTGGCCTATGGAATGGAACAATGGACATCCCAGCCTTTGGGGAACCCTTTGGGGAAGAGGAAGAGAAACGGGAACTCAGGGCCCAACAGGACCAGGAGATGGGCCAGGAGATGTTGCTGAATGACTGGATGGACATCTGATGGGCAGCCAGAGAAATGTGTGCCCTGAGGCCTCCACAGTCCTTCTAACCCAATGGGACAACTGCTTTCTACTCCGGTGGAACCTCCCAGGCTAACGAGCAGGCCTCCCTTGGATCTCCTCCTCCCACCCCTCTCTCTTCCTTGTGCTGGGTGGTTTTATCACATTAAGATGTTTGGCCTGATGGGGCTTACCCAGCTCCTTGGAGGAGAGAAGAAAGGACCATTGTTTCCCACCATTACACGGGTGCTTGCTGACCTATTTCTGGGAGGCAGCGGTGGACCGTGGAGGTCACGAGAGTCTGCAGAACACGCCACCTGTCCATGGTGTGTGTGTGTGTGTGTGTGTGTGTGTGTGTGTGTGTGTGTGTGTGCAGTCTGATTTAGGGAGGACGGGGGTCAACACACAGACAGCACCCCTTGACCTGTAGAAACACGGAGGAAACGGTTTTGTGACCGCCAGCCAGTGCTGCTCTCCTGGGACTCAGTTTCCCCATCTGCTAATAGGAGCACAGCGCTAGGGGGCAGCAGAGAGCTTGCCTAGCCCTGGCATATGGTACCGGTTCTGCTCAGCCCTGGTTTGTCCCACTATAGCAGGCCAGGACCCCTGGACTTCCTGAAGCAATACCATCTACAGGAAGCTTTCAAGACCACCCACCTTGGCCCCATACCTGAACCCAGCCCTGCTCCCTTAGATCTGGAGGATAGTGGAGACAGGTTACTTTTTAAAAGTGCCATGCTCTGACCTGCCTAACACATCAAGTGCTCACTGGTGTCATAAATCTCGAGGACCTCTGTACCCCCCCCCCAATCTTTTCTCTGGAGACCCTATTTCCAGGGGACTCAAACAACACCCTGGGGTGAGCACTGAAGCAGCCTTCACTGCTCTCCCTTGTCCTGAGCTACCATTACCTCTCATTACCCGGATGAAACATGTATGCCCTCCCCCAGTGTGACCTTCTAGTAAGCGTGTGTCAAGTTCCTCTCCGGAATGACAGATGGGTCCACTGAGGTCTTGGCAGGATACCAAGGAGGTGAGTGGGGACATACAGGACGTGCCTCGGATTGTTAAGTGGCTGGCGTGCACCTCCTGACTAACCCACTTTCCTTTGGAGAGAGGACAAGCAGAAGTGGGGAGCCCTCTGTGTCTGACCCGTCCAACCCAGTCCTGGGAGCACAGAGAGCTCCCTCTCCAGGCTGGTCCTTAGCTCCACATTGCTGAATTCAACAGTTCCAGAAGCCCTAGCCCACACCATCCTGCAGCAGGTGACTAACCCTCTCCCCCCCACAATGGTGCTCTTACATGGCTGTTGACATCTTAGAATTGTTTTGTTTGCCTTGTTTAGTTTAACACAGGGTCTTGTATGTAGCCCAGGCTGGCCTGGGATTTGTGATCTTCCTGCCTTAGCCTTTTCGGTCCTGAGATTACAGCTGTGCACCACCATGCCTTGGGGTAGTGGGGTTTCATTCACCCCTCTCCCCTCCCCTCCCCTCCCTTCCTCTCTCCTTCCCTCCCCTTTCTTCCCCTCCCCTCCCCTTCCATTTCCACACCCCCTCCCTCTCAGCCACTGTCTTCCACCACATAAATCTTTCTGCTACTGAGATTTTACTTTGACAAGTGTATACTCTGGGGGGGGGGCATATTTTCCCAGTTTTTGTTTCTTGAGACAAGAAATTCACTATGTAGCCCAGGCTGTCCTTGAACTTGCAATCCACCCACCTCAACCTCTGGGATTATAGGTGTGTACCACCATGCCTTTGCAGCCCCCTAACCATGAGGTGCCTAGAGCTCAGTCCTGGGGCCTCTTCACGTTTCTCTCTATAAGCACCCCTTAGAGATCTCATCCAGCCCCTGGTTTCCGCTGGCAACTCCAAAACTTGGACCCCAAGCTGGAGCCTTTCCACCAAACTCAGCCCAGGTCACTCCCTACCTATCAAGGGTCTCACACTGAGCATGCTCCCAGCAGGATTCCTTCTCTTCTCTGATTTGTTTTCCTGATCAATGACAAGCCATCCTCCCAGCTGCTCAGGTCCCCTCCTGTGTGTCTCCTGCTCCCACACCTCACATCTCCTCTGTCACACTCCATTTGCGGCTACGCTTCAAACACATCCACCATGGAACCTCCTCTCAGCCTTCTGCTGCTCTCCCTTGTTCCGGCCACCTTTATCTCTTGTCCAGGGGACTCAGGTGGCCTCCTGCCTGGCCTCCCTTCGGTCACCTCGATCCCTTTGGCCTCTCCTCCATAGTGAGCCCGCTAAGTTCCCTCCCAGCCCTTTTCTGCTGAATTTCACCCTCCAAATGGCTCCCACCTCTTAAAGAGAAAAAGATACCCCCACCAGAGCTCACAGAGCCCCACCCCACAAACCCTCACCCTACTCCCCAACTCATCCTCGACCTGAAACCCCCCAGGGCCCCAAGTCTGCCTTCCTGCCTCCATTCTCTGGTCTCAGCCAGAAGTCACCACCATTGCCTGCACATGTGGCTTATTTTGTGTGTTGACTGACTTCCACACCGCATCAGCCCCTCCAGCAGAGAGAGACGCGTCTTTGTCTTGTTCTCTGTTGGATGTCCAGCACCCAGACTAGTTCCTGGCACTATTGATCACATGTATCTAGTATTGGAAGAGCCCATCCTTGGGGCTGGGGCTGCCCTCGCCTCCAGCGGGGTTCCACAGCATCTGACCCTGAGGCTGTAAACAGAGCTGGGACATCCTCTTCACAAGCCCACCCACCTCCAACCCTAGAGACCACAGACAGGGATCTGTCTGCGGCTGGATGAGTAGGGACCAGGCCCTACAAAGATAGATGCACGAAGTCGCCCCTGATCTCTGCACATACCTGAGAGTGACCCCTAGACACCTGTCTGAACAGCAGGTCATAGTGACCCACTCTGATGACCTGGGCAGATCCCTTCCTTAATTGTGGATAGTATGAGGGAGGCGGCTGAGGTCCCCAAGTTAGAATGAAAGACCCTATGTGGACAAGAGGGCTGACGTCCTTACCCCTCTGTTTACGGTGGAGGGGAGATCGGTTTATCCCACTGGATGAGTTCCCATGTTTATATCCATCAATGGGTGTTGAGTTTGCCCAGCTTCAAAGAAGTAAAGTCCAAATCCAAGCCCACCACTTGCAAGCAGGGCTATTTAACACCTAACCTCAGTTTCTCCATCTGTGTAATGGCTGCAAATCTTTCCATCTTGCAAGAATTAAGGGAGATAAAGGAAGACAGTGTTTTTATGATGTAACAAGGTACAAGACATTGCTCGGCACAGCCCCACCCGGCCGGCTGTTTCCCAGTTCCTTCCAGCATCGCCCCATATACAGCTGAGGTGGACTCTCACTTCTGCCCTTAGGCAGCCCTGGGATGGGGCAGACAGTGTGTTAAGGGATCTTCTGGAAGGATCTATTTGGAAGTGTTGGAAATTAACAACCTGGCAATGGGTAAGCAGCAAGTACAAATGCCCAGGCAGGGATGTAAAATTAAGATCCTAGTGTCCTTTGCACACTTGACTTTGACCAGGCTTCCCAGGTTTGAGAGAGAGAGGAAGAGGTGCACCTGGGGCCGGAAGTTGGAGTAGCACGGGGTAGGTAGCCCCAGAGACTTGTGTGGCAGGAGATGGGGGACAGTGCGGCTCTGGTCTCATCTCCAGCCTCCTAGTGGAGGACAATTGCTTGTCTACTGTCCCTTTCAGTCCCCTGCCTGATAGAACTGTTCAAAGCTCCCCAAGCTGGTCCCATGGGACCAGCACTGGGCTGGAGGTTGGGCTCTTTGAGTTCTGTTCCCAAATCCACCATCCTTGGTTGGCCGAGAAGACTTGCATTGTGGGTCAGTCATGAACTTCTAGAGGCCAAAGGGAAGCAGTGGAGCGAGAGGGGAATGAGCGGAGCTGGCAGGTCAGACCTGGGCTGCAGGGCTCTTCCAGGGTCTGTACTAGAGAAGGTGGGTGCTGGTGGAGCTGGCCTCTTGTCAGCTGCTCGTCTGGAGGGTTGGAACCTCGGCCCCTGGGGAGGATGGGTTGGAGGCAGGGGTAGTGTGCATGCAGCTCAGGGATGCTGACAGTCCAGACACGAACAGGCTCTGGACTCCTTGACCCCCCCTCCCCACCATGGTATGCGAGCTTCCCCTTCCTGGGCACAGCTCCTGAAGAAGATGCAGGCTGGGGCAAAGTTCTAACCAATGCCCTAGCCAAACCCCCAGAACGAGCTGCCCTTCCTTCCAGCAGACAGACAAGGGCACCTGGGTCAGGACTTCCCAGGACCAGCTCCTAGGAGACCATTCTAGAGGGAGGCAATAGGATCACCTGTCCAGGCTGGGGTTCAGGGTCAACTCTGGGTGTCCACTCTGCAGTTGCAGCCTAAGAGATTCTCATGGGGCAGAGCAGGAGGAAGTAAAGACCCCAGGGCCATACCAGAGGGTCAGAGGCCAGGAGGGTAATGGACCGACACTCCCACTGACTGGGGAAGGGGAAGCCCAGTTAAGGCTCTGGGTATCCACCCTGCAGGTCCCAACTCCTGAGCACAGGAAGGCTCAGAAATACATGACCTGGTTATTCGACAGAGAGGGAGAAAAAAAAAATCCTACCTCCTTCCTCTCATCCCTGACTGTTCTCTGTATCAAGAAGCCTGGATGTGGAGGTCAGACACACAGCCCACTTCCCAGGTGGGAAGCTGGAGCCAGAGGGCCAAGCATGACAGTACCCACTGAGACATCACTGGCTATTCCCAGGCCTCTCCCAGGGCCTGGGGTCACACTGGACAGGAATGACAAGTCTGAAGCCATTTCCCCTCTGTGCAGGCTCTACCTGGCTGCCTAAGTCCTTCCTGATTTCCAAGAGCAGATCGCCCACTGTCTGGCACGGGTACCCAGCACACAGTAGGGACAAACGCAGCTTGCGATCGCTACTCCAGGCAGGCCTAGACATTATCTCTGTTTCTTAGTGGAAACAGGGTAATCAGAGGCCGGGGGAGGATTCCAGCCTTGGGAAGAGAGCCCAATTCTTCAGGGGAAATGTTTCGTGCTGGCTGGGAAGAGGAGGGAGCCAGGTCCTGCCCCCTGCACGTGAGTGCATTTTCTAGGTGGTGGCAGGTGCTCCAGGGGTCTGCCTGGCAGCAGGGGTGGAGGGCCCAGAGAGGAGCAGGTACCCGTGCTTGGAGCGAGCTGCCTGTCTCCCCAGCCGTCCACCCAGTCGCGCTGGCCCCAGCTCACCGATGATGATGGTGCAGGCGCTCAACAGCCCGATCTCTTTCTTGAGGGCCACCCGCTCCGACGACGGCGAGCCTGGGCCGGGGCCCGGGCCTGGGGAAGAAGGCGAGGGCCCAGGGCCTGGGTTCCCGCGCCCGCTCGGTTGTTTTAAGTGGCCGGTCATGTTGCTGTCCCGCCGTACCTCCGCTCTCTGCGCTACCCGGTCCGGACGTCGGTCCGTCCGTCTGTCCGTGCGCCCTCGGCCCTCGCAGCCAGCCGGGGACAGCGCCCACAGGCGGGCGCATGCGCTGGCGCAGGGCCCGGGCACCCCGAGGGCCCCCAGGCGGCGGGGGCCAGGGAGGGGCGGAAGGAGGGCTGGCCCGCAGCCCCCTCCCCCAAGCCCCTTAAAGGGAACTCCCCTTCCCCCCCTCTCCCCCGATCCTGGCCTGGGAAGGAGGGGACTTTGGGTAGAGTTAGGGAGATCTTCTAGCTGAGCGAGCGCAGGAAGGGACCCTGGCTTTGTCTGAGCTCTGTACACCCCGCCTTGTGTGTGTGTGTGTGGGGGGGAGCAGAGGTCAAAGACAGACTGTCCCAGCCACCCCCCCTCCAGCCCACCGAGTGGAAGTACGAACCACGCACCCCTTTGGTGTGCCCCGAGGAGGGTGGTTTAGAGCTGGGTCCCTGGCACAGGTAGAAACCGAGACCCAGACTCAGGTAACCTTTCAGGTGGAAGCTGAGGCAGGTAATGTCATAGTGACAGTCCCCTCCTCCCCCCACCCCACCCAAACCTTTTCGGGTTGTTCCCCTGCCTCCAGGTGGCAATGACTGTGATGGACAGCTATAACCGAGACTAGAGGTTGTTCCCCGAGGAGCAATTCTAGGGGTTCAGGAGACCCTTAGGGACCCTTGATCAAAGGCCTGGGGACAGATGACGCCCTCGGAGTCTCTAATCTCACAGAGAGGTGACCCATCGGGGAAGAGCTGGACCACCCAACCCAACCCTGTTCCTTCATCAGTCACCGCTCCCCACCGGACTCTGGCCTGGGTCCAGCCTTGGGTCCCCACCGCAGACCGTCACAGGTCAGGGTCAGCGCTCAGCCCAGCCTGGCTGACGGTGACCACTTGAAGGGCCCGGGGGACATTGGCGACGGTGGTGAGAATGGATCTGGACGCAGGGTCCAGGGGAAGCTGCCTCCTCCCGGAAGCCCTGCGGACCGTGCAGCCTGCAGGGGGGCCGCGTCGAGGCCACCGGGGCGGCGGGCGGAACAGCTTTTGTCCTCTGCTGGCGATGGCCACCGCGCGCCGCCCTCTGCATGTGGATGAGGCGGCGCGGGGACACCGGGCCGGCCCCCCAATCGCGGCCTCGGGGACTGGCTGGGGCCCGCTAGGGGTGCGGACCCGGGATGGAACCAGGCCTGGGGTCCAGGTCCTCGGCTGGGGGAGGAGCGTGGAGGTAGGATCTTGGCACCTGGCCCAGCGTTTTGTCGTTGGAGAGAGCTTCGAAGTTGGGGAGGGGACATGAGGTCTCTGCGGGGACAGTGGAGGGGAAACCACCGGCGGAGCTTCATCCTTCATTCTTGGCGACCTCTGCCTTCTGCCCCAGAGACGATTTCAGAGTCTGTCTCTCTTAAAGGAGCCTCGTTAGGGTGGGGGGTGGGGGGGAATGGCCTTGGCCCAGAGGCTCACGAAGGCCACAGGTGGCAGGGAACTGGGGCCTTGACCTTCTGGCTGGACACTCAGCACCCAGTTGTCTTGGCAATGCTAGGGTCTGCTGGGTGAGGGTTCAGTCGGAAGCATAGCATTGCGCTGGGGCCGATGGCCAAGGCGCAGGGGTTGGCATGGGCGCCACCAGCCAGAGCCTGCAGCTTTCAAAGGCAAGCCTCTCCGGGGACCTGGGAAGCAGAGTTTGTGTTTGAGGGGGAGGGGTGGCTTAAGACCCTGCCTAGGAAGAAATTTGCTTCTTTCTCCAGCCCTTCCTGGGCTCTGCAAACTTCAGTGGGAACAGAAGGTGAGCAGCAAGACCTGATCATCCAAGAAGCAGTCAGTATTTGCTCCCATTAACAGAGGGAAAAGAGAGACATAGGACCTTCTCAGTAGACGGTCATTCATGATTTCAATAAACAAAACAGCAAACAGCAAAAATGCTTAGGAAATTAGAAACAGAATTGTCTTTATCTGATAGCTCAGCTATTAAAGGCACTTGCTTGCAAAAGCCTGATGGCTCAGGTTCAATTCCCTGGCACCCATGTAAAGCCAGATGCACAAAGTGGCGCATGTGTAGCAACAGGGGACTCTGGTATGCCCATTCTGTCTCTCCTCTCTCTCGAATAATGAAATAGTTTTAAAAGTATTTACCTAAAATCATATCCCCCCAAACAGACCTCTATACACTACAGCTATTTTCTTGCTGACATTCACATATGAACCAATTAAGGACATAGAAAATAAAATTAAAAGGTAAATTTAAAGTCAATAAATTCATTTGGTAAAGTCACTGGATAAGGGCTGGAGAGATTGCTCAGTGGTTAAGGCACTTGCCTCCAATGCCCAAGGCCCCAGGTTCAATTCCCCAGTACCCACATATGCCAGACCCACAAGGTGGTGGCCCTGGTGCTCTCTCTCTCTCTCTCTTGCTCATCTATCTCTATCTCTCTGCTAGAAAAGGAATAAATAAAATATTTTTAAAAAGGAAAAAAAGTCACTGGATAAAGGCTCAATTTCCAAACCCACTTATGTTTCTATATGCCAGCAACAATTAAAACATGAGGGTTGGGGCTGGAGAGATGGCTCAGCAGTTAAGGCCGTTGCCTGCAAAGCAGAAGGACCTGAGTTCAATTCCCCAGTATCCATGGAAAGTCAGGTGCACAATGGGGCACATGC
>PVHP010018538.1:0-33023 GCA_004024765.1 Zapus hudsonius
AGAGAGGGTCATTGGATTTGCAACACAGTTTTGTTTTTGAAAAATGGCCATCGGCATGTGAAGCAGGTGTGCAAGGTTGCCTGCATGGAGCCTGATGGGGCCATGAGAATGAACTGTGGGTTGCAATGGAGACCCAGTGAATTCCAGGACTATGGATGGGTGCCAAGGCGAGCTGCCAGTACTGGATGACGTTTTCCCGGACTGTGAGTAGCCAAGCTGGAGGGGCAGAATTGAATCTCCAAGAGACTTTTTATTGGTTAGAATCATTCAACTTGGAGTTAGAGATTGATGGTGCCCTGCTTGTTTTAAATCTTGTGTTGGTCAATCTGTTTTTGCTGTGCCTCATGTTTTGCATTGTGAATGTTCTGTGCCATTATGGGTTTATTTTTGGTATTATGGCTCAGTTGAAAGCTGCGGGGATTTAAGAGTTGAGCTGAACATACTGTGTTTATATCTTGTATGATTATTAGTTTGTGGGGGCCAGGGGCGGACTGTCATGGTTTGATACAGGTGTCCCCCACAAACAATTGAATGTGTTCTGGTACATCGATACTCAGCTGATGGCAATTCGGGAATTAGAACCTCACTAGAGCTGTGTTGTTGGGGCGGGCTTTTGGGGGTTATAAGCCAGCTTCCCCTTGCCAGAGTTTGGCACACCTTCCTGCCACTGTTTGCAGTGCTGTGGCAGAGGTGATGTCCACCCCTCTGCTCATGCCATCGTTTTCCCTGCCAGAATGGAGTCTCCCCTCGAGTCCGTAAGCCAAATAAACCCATTCCTCTACAAGCCGCTTTTGTTTGGGTTCTTTCTGCGCAGCAACTAGAAAGCTGACTGCAACAGTGTGCTACACACATCAATATGTAAGTGCAAAGTGCCAGGATGCCCTGTGATTCATTTTAAAACATGAAATATTTGAACTAAAGTAAAGAGACAAGTGTGGTGATTTATGTCTATAAATCTCCTAACACTAAGGAGGCAGAGATAGAAGGTCTTGAAATTTTAGTTCAGTCCTAGCTACCTAGTGAGTTCCAGGGGCCAGGTTCAGAGAGAGAGAGAGAGAGAGAGAGAGAGAGAGAGAGAGAGAGAGAGAGAGAGAGAGAGAGAGAGAGAGAGAGAGAGAATCCTGTTCTAAAAATACATAAATATATAGATAGATAAATCTAAAGATAGTAGGTTTAAGTATAGAAGTAATTTGAAAAGAAAAGAAAGTTGTATTAAAGATGTTGTAAGATATTCTTAGCGATTGTTGAATTTGATTATTGTGATTTCTTGCCACATTTTTCATATTTGAAGAATTTCAAGAAATTTCCATAGATGAGTAGGTGGAGTACCAGAATATTTTTAGGGTGGTGAAGCTCTTCTGTATGATAATATAATGGTGAATTCAAGTCACTAAATACATGTCAAGATCCATAAAATAGGACACCAGATTTGAACTCTAAAATGAACAATGGATTTTACTTCACAATGAGGCAATAATTTTAGGAAAGCTTTTGCTAAAAATTACATCACACTAGTTTAACATGTTAGTAATAGGAGACACAGTTTTTGGGGTATTGGGAGTCAAATGAAAGAATTCTTATATTTTACTCAATTTTTTTCTAAACATAAAGTTGCTCAATTTTAGATCTATGTATAATTGAAAATATTACTAAACATAGTGTATCTCATATTTCCATCTACATATTTGCACCTAAAAGTATGAAAATAAAACAGTTAAATGTAAAGATATGTGTATTATGGAAATATGAATTGTTATATTACTTTACTGTTCTTAATTTCTGTGTTTTATAAATTATTATTCAAGATTTAAGGAAATAAAATGTAAAAAAACAGCACAGTAATCTGTTGTTTGGTTCCAGTTGGGTAATCTCTTTAGTATGGTTTTTGTTTAGCTATGTTTATACATTTAAATATGTGCACAAAGAAAAGCCCATTGAGAACTCAATTTTGTTTAAAACAATCTCTGATTAAAGATATCCAAGAAAGTCAGGAATAGGGCATGTATACCATCAATTTACTGCAATTGCTACTCTATATTTGTACAGTTTATAATTTATATAATTTTTCTACAGGGACAAGCTTACTTGGGAATATCGTTGTTCGAATGCTAACATGTGTTCTTTAAAAGACAAATCTTGATTCTTTGAAAGTTGCTCATTTTAGGAATTTAACTATGGTGATTTGCTTTTCTGTAGTCATTGCATAGTAATGGTTGGAACTAAATCTGCAGTGTACTGAAGCTTACAGAAAAGAGCTTTTCTCCAAATCTCAATCTGAATCACTTGCCTTCTCCAGACTTCAATATCCCTGTTTATTCACTATCATTTGTTGAAGGGTACATCGAATTTGTATAAACTATTTGGTAGAATGTGATATTCTGATATGTGTATATACTAGCATAATTTAAATTAGGATGAACAATCATTTTTTTCCTAAAGCATTTATTTTTCCTTTGTGATAAAGACTTTAAAAGTCTGTTCTTTGTACATCACTGAAATGTATAATATACTATTTTATCTTTATCATTTCACTGTACAATATTATGCCAAGGTTTATTTCTCTTAACTAAACTTATTATCCATCACTCATCCATCTGTCTATTCTCTCCTGAACTTCTATTATATCTTTTATTTAGATTGCACATATGATTGAAATCATAAGGCAATTGTCTTTCTGCACCTGGATTGCTGCAATTAGAATAATGTCCTCTAGTCCCTTTTGCTATGCATATTCTTAGCAACTTTGCCAAAAATCAGTTTACTGTTGATGCATAAGTTTATTTATATGCTATCTGTTTTTTCATTGGTCTCATTGTCTCTTTTTTTACCTAAAACATGCTAGTCCAATCTATAGCTTTGTGATATGTTTTGAAATAATTATTTTAAATGTTTCTTTTTTCATTCTTTTTGTTCAAAAATGACCTTGGCTATTTAGAGTACTCTGTTCCTATCATAACTTGGGACATTTTTTCCAATTTTTATAAAAAATATTCAACAATTACACTGACTCTGTAGATCATTTTGGGTGTTTGGCCATTAACACTATTCATTTTTCCAATCAATGAACATGGGATTTCTCTATACATGAGCTTTGTCTCACATTTAAAAAACACTGGAGGAAATGCTTATTTTCCATGGTTTCCATTCTTAGTCACATGGCCCCTTTGATTTTGTGCCTAAGATAAGACAGCACATTTTGAAAAGAATCATATGGCAAAGCCAAGCTGTTGACCTTATAGTACCAAGAAGCAAACAGCGAGCCGAACAGGATGGGCCAGGATTTTGAAATTCCTTTCTGACCCTCATTCCTTCAACTTTCTTTTAATTTCTGCTAAGTCCCACTTCTTAAATGTCCAATACACTGTAACTAACAGCTTAGGATAGGGACCAAGCAATTGGTCTTTGGATAGACAATGTTTAATGCATTTCCATTTTTTGTGTCCTCATCAAATTCATTCATGTGTATTTTATGATTCATATTATACAGATGCTTTATCTCTTAATTTTAGGTTCATTCTCTGTAACTGTTAAAATTGGGTTACTTTATAGATTTCATTTCACATAGTTCATTATTGGCAAATATTACTACTGATTTATGTATATTGATTTTATATCATATCAATTTGCTGAATTTGTTTTTAGTTCTAATAGTTTATGGTGGAAACACAGTGACAGTTTAACTTATTTTCCAACTTTGAATAACTTTTATTTCTTTTTATTCATTGATTGCTCTGGCTAGAACTTTAAGAACTATGTTGAATGAGACAGTAAAATTGGACATCCTTGTCTTGTTTCTTTTCTCATTACTGTGACAAAATACTTGTCACAATCTATTGAATGATAAAGGGTTTATTTCTACTTGTTCCCATTTGCAGTCCATCATCATGGGGGAAGTCATGCAACAAGTGTTTGAGGAATCTGGTCACATTCAACACAGTGTGGAAGCAGACACTAATAAATGCAGGTGCTCAGCTGGTTATCTTCTTTTAATACAGACCAGGACCCAGGTTGATCTTCCCACCTTAACTAACATACCCAAGATAATCCCTCACAGGCATGCCTAGAGGATAACCGCATCTAGAATTTGCCCACTGATGATTCTAGGTCCTGCTAAAATGTGAATCAATAAAAAACACCACAAAATCCTAGAAAATTTTCAGCGTTTCCTTACTCTGTATAATTTTGCTATTGGTTTATGTTCCCTGCAATTTTGAGTACCTCTATGTTTGACCCAGCATTGAGTTTCAAGCAAAGTCTTGTATTTTAACTCTGTCATGCTCCCTGAAGATACAGACTTTGTGTTATGCTGCCTAAGGTTGGGGTTGGATGGCTTATTCAGTGCCTTGTCTACCAAAACTGATGCTACACAGAGTTTCACTTGCAGCTCATGGCTTCAGAGTACTAGCACTGTTCAAATCTGCGGCCTGGACTTAATTCTATCTCCCTCTCCCACCAAATGTTCCTTTCCTAGCTGTACTTGCCTGGATTTCAACAAGGGGTGACACAAGCTGTCTTCTCCGCCTGAATTCTTCAATGGAACTTTGCTTACTGTTATATTAGAAGCTGATCATGTGATCTCTCAAAATATTTCTTTAGCTTTGGTGAAGGTAATTTCCTGTTTGAATGCTGGTTCAAATTGATGTTTTCTGGAAAGCTGGACACTTAGAGCGTTTTACTTTGCTGCCATCTCACTATTATATTTAAAGGAATGTGTTCTCATATTTGTGACATTAAATCCAATATTTTTCTTGGGCAGGTCTGTAATGGTGCTTCCACAGAGTATTGTTAGAGAGTGGGAGACCTTCTCCTGACAGTGGGTGTCCTTTCATGTGATGGACTCAATATAGAGTCTCCAAGAGAACATAGGGCCTTTTGTCTGGCTTCACATGCTATCTGCTGGTGTGTTCATGTACCCTCTTGTTGCCTTCTTTTGTTGACATCAGAACCCAGGTTCATCAGCTCTCCAACATGGACTGATGACTGATGGCTCTCCAGGAATCCTCCAGGCCTGCACCAGTGTAATCAAACTGCCAGGCATTCAGCCTCATGGAGTGAGCAACTAACTAGCTCCCTGGTTCTCCAACTTCCCAGCCTGCAGAAAACTATGGTTAGATTTTTTTAGCCTGTGTCCTATAAGCCAATCTAATAAATCTACTTTATAATATATATTCATTATATTAATTTTATTATAGATAACCCTAACTAATAAATATATCTTCTGCTCCTTTGCATCTACTGCTATGGTGGATTATATTTCTTACCAAGAAAACAATCTCAGTTAGCTATGTTATATAAGTGTTCGCATATCATGTTAGAGTCAATTTGCTAGTATTTGAGACTATATATATATATATATATATATATATATATATATATATATATATATGTAATGTTCTTTGATGAATTATATCCTTGCAATATCATTAGTCCATTTTTCCAATTAGAATAATGATGTCAATGGATGGATGCTGGGGATATCTCAGAGACAGAGAAACCAAATTCATACCATTAATGTATGAAGGCATTAGGCATTAGGCAGGGTTCTACAGAGGAACAGGAAAAATAGGATGAGTATATATTATAAAAGAATGCATATGTTTATATATGTACATGCATATGTTTGTGTATATTATATATGTGTATATTTGTATGCATGTATATTATAAAAAGATATTTCTGAGATTGGTCTACAGGATAGTTCTGAATAGTCTCTAAATGTTTGTCTGCAAGTTGGAGAGGCAGAGATCCTAGTAACTGTTCAGTTCATGAGGCTGAATGTCTCAGTAGTCTCAATTGAGTGCTGAAGGCCTGGGAGATATCCAAATTGTTAACAAATTTCATTCCGTATTGGAAAGCCAAAAAATGTCAGAGTCTGATGTCCAGTGAAATTGATAGTAGCAGTGATAGTTATACTCAGGATGAAATGAAGTCAGATAAGTTCATAATACTTTTTTCCACAGATTTCTTTATATGTAGTCCTCCCAAATAGAAAATACTAATTTTTAGGGTAGGTCTTCCTTCCTCAGGCCAACCATTCTGTAAATGCTCTCACAGACATGCCAAGAAATATGTGTCCTAGGTGATTCCAAATTCAATCACCTTGATGTAGATCTACCATGTGTTTCTAGGTTCTTGTAACCATAAGAGGAAGAATTCATTGATTAGAGAAAGCATGGAGTTGGGAATAAGTTCTTTATAATGGGAAACACTAGGAGGGAATCAGAGCTTCTAAAGAGAATCACATAATCCCTCCTTTTAAATAGCTTTTTTTGTGGACAAAATTTAATGGAGGACAGAATTATTTATAAATTAAGATGGAAAATACCAGGAATGAGCTAAAATTCTCCTGGTACAGGGTTTATTCTCATTGTATGTCCATACATATAGTTTTTTTCACAGTACATGCTTTTTTTTCTTTCAAAGCATATTAAGAGTATAAAGCAGTTAAAGCAATATGATACTAGGAGAAGAATGGTATATCAATGAGACAAAATTGAGAGCCCAGAAGTCAACTCGAAAATACATTACCAACTGATTCTCAACAAAGGTGCCAATACTATTGAAAGAGGGAAAGGGTATTTTTTTTTCAAATTTTCTTTTTCTTGGAAGAAGAGAAAGATAGTAGTTGTACAATACAGTAAATGTGTTACATGCCACTGAAATGTTCCCTTTATATTATGCAATTTTACCTCAACAAAAATAATGCATCAATTATATATTAAGCCAACTGTTTTAGAGAATACAAATAGAGTGGAACATAGTTATAATTTCATGACCTCAGAACATTTGTTAGCATCTTAGGGCATTTCCATCTGACCAAACATAAAGCTTTGATTTTATTGTTGATATCCTTTACATAGCATTGAAGCTGCTTTTTTTATTGTCCATAATGAGTTACATTGTTTAGTGGGCCAACAATGAGTTGTTATCCCCAATTCCTCATTGTCCCCCCTCCCCATCCTCAGTCAGCTGGAAATCCTCCTCTGTGGGCTGTCTGGATCAGTCTTTGTGGTAGGGGAACATGGATAGCCTAGTATTCAGCCAGGTTCTCCTGACCCACGTGTGTTGTTACTGAGGGGTGCCATGCCTCTGATAGTCTCCCCCACCATGGCTCTCACAATCTTTCTTCCCCCTCTTCCACTCAGTTCCCTGAGTCGTGGTGGGTGAGTATTAAGGCCGTTTTAATGTTGTGAGTTTAGGGGTTTTTGTGTCAATAATAGTTGATTTCTGTCTCACTGGCTTATCCTCTTTTGTGTCTGTGGGTCCCTTGTTCAACCCGTCATTCTCTGCAGGGTTCCATATGAATCCTCCACGATATGACTGTGGTGGCTCATCTCTTGCTAGGATCTCAGCTTTCTGCCTGTGGTCAGTTGGTAGTGTTATTTGGGCAACAGCTCCCTCGCTGCATCCTGAAAAATACAAACACAATTTCCATCGGAGAGTGAGATCACTATAGGTTAACAAATATACACTGTATTACCTAGATTCTATTTTTAGTAGTCTCCCCGTCAGTCACTCACATAGTGCATCTTTCCTTGGGAGTCCAAGAGTACGGGATCCGGTGCATATCGTCCTGAATCCCCAGTTCCAATCAAGAGTTCCTCCTCACTGAGTGGAATATTTGGTCAAATTTAATAGCTGTTGATTGTATCCCCAAGGCCCAGGCTCCACAATTGCACAAGTGCTCCTTTCTTGGTTTGCTGTTCTCTCCCAGTAGGAGGTGTGGTCAGCCTACTCATGGCCGCAGACTGTGTTTCATGCCAGTGTGTTTACTCAATCTTTCATTGATCTGTTTCCCCTGGGAGTTTGTGTTGTGCCTTTCAGCAATGCACTAACTGCCATCTGGGGGCTGGTTACCATTCCAGACCTCGAAAGGTCTCTCGATGCTGTTCCACGGCATTCTGTGGCTTCTTCAGCAACAGGGTTTTGCCTCAGGCCTGGGGAGGGCATTCAAGAGTTTTGACAGAATTCTGTATTATTTTTGGAGCCTCATGGGTCACTTTGGTTAACAGCTCAGTGAGGGAAGGAACCGGTGGCTGGGACCTTGGGTTGTCAGACTGCTCAGTTATTCACAGACTTAAACATTTTCCCCTGCTACTCATGGCCCCTCTTGCCAGTTGACGCCCACTACTTACTCTGTAGGTTTACAGTATGCTCGTGAGGATTTTATGTTTTTGAACCTAATTTGGTTTAGCCTCACACTTAAGCCATTCCCCTCCCCCCTTCCCTTACACCTCATTTATAACCTCTCACTTCTTTCTACTAGTCTGCATAGAGAAAATGGTTATCCTGGTTAAGGACCGCATATGAGGGGGAATATGCAGCGTTCAATTCTCTTTTCTTTTGAGTGTTCGCTTAGTAAGATTTGCTCGATGTCAGACCATTTTTTCCTAAATATTGATATGTCATTTTTCCTTTCAGCTGAATATAATTCCATAATGTAAATATACCACAGTTTCTCTGTCCATTTCTCCATGGATGGGCATTTGGGTTGATTCCAATTCTTGGCTACTATGAATTGTGCTGCTATAAATATAGTTGTACAAAATTTTCTGCATCAAGATGTGGTATCTTGCGGGTAGATGCCTAGAGTAGGGATAGATGGGTCCATTGGTAGTTCTATGTTCATTCTGTCTAGGAGTCTCCACACTGCTTTCCATAATGGTTTAGCAAATTTGCAATTTCACCAGCAGTGAATGAGGGTTCCTTTTTCCCTGCATCCTCGACAGCAATGATTGTTGTTGGTTTTCTTTATGATTGCCATTCTGACAGGGGTAAGATGGTATCTCATTGTGGTTTTGATTTGCATTTCCCTGATGCTTAGGGATGCTGAGCACTTTCTTAAATGAGTCAAGGCCATTTGTGTTTTCTCCTCTGTGAATTCTCTGTTGAGATCAGTGCCCCATTTTGTGAAAGGGCATTTTGGGTTTTTGTTATTAATATTTTTGAGTTCTCTGTAGGTTCTAGAAATTAGGACTCTGTCTGAGTTGTAGCTGACAAAAATCATCTCACAATTTGAAGGGGGTCTATTGACTTTGAGTGTGGTTTGTTTGTCTGTACAGAAGCTTTTGAGCCTGATCTAGTCCCATTGGTTAAGTGTTTGTTGTATTTCCTGGGCTGCTGGATATTTGCTCAGGAAATTTTTCCCTACTCCAATTTCATGTAGAGTTCCTCCTATTTTTTCTTCCAGGGTGTTCAGGGTTACCGGATTTATATTAAGGTCTCTGATCCTTTTGGAGTTGATTTTTGTGCATGGTGAAAGGAGTGGGTCTATTTTCATTTTTTTTATACGTGTTTATCCAATCCCTCCAGCACCATTTGTTGAAGATGTTACCTTTAGCCCAGCATATATTGTTGGCCCCCTTGTCAAAGATCAAATAACTGAAGTTACTTCCAATTAAAGCTGGGTCTTTAATCCTATTTCATTGATCCGTCTGTCTTTTTATGCTAGTACCATGCTGTTTTAGTTAGTATGGCTTTGTAGTATGTTTTGAAGTCAGGTATGGTGATACCCCCTGATTAGGTTTTTTTTTTTTTTTTACTTAGAATAGTTTTAGGTATCCAAGGTCTTTGGCCCTTCCAAAGAAATTTAGAGATTATTTTTTCTTCGTCTGTGAAGAAAGAGGTCGAGATTTTTATTGGCATTGCGTTGAATCTGTAGATTGTTTTTGGCAGGATTGCCATTTTTACTATATTGATTCTCCTTAACCATCAGCATGCAATGTCTTTCCATCTTCTCATGTCCTCCTCTATTTCCTTTTTGTGTGTTTCAATATTTTCCTTATATAAGTCCTTTACAACCTTGGTTAGTGATATTCCAAGGTATTTGATTTTCTTGGAGGCTATATAGAAAATGGGACAGTCTCTCTGATGTCTTTTTCTGTCTGCTTATCCTCTGCATATAGAAAGGCTACTTCTTTTTGTGTGTTAATTTTGTATCCTGCCACGTTGCTAAAGGCATTAATCACCTTCAAGAGGTTACTGATACTATTCTTTGGGTCTGATATATAAAGGATCGTGTCATCTGCAAAGAGGGAAAGTTTAATTTCTTCCTTTCCGATTTGTATCCCTTTTATGCCCTTCTGTCTTATCGCTTTGGCTAGAACTTCAAGCACTATGTTAAAGAGCATTGGAGAGAGTGGACAGCCTTGTCTTGTTCCAGAGTTGAGTGGGAACTCCTTGAGTCGTTCCCCATTGAGAAGGGTCGGTCGCTGGAGGGAGAGGTGCTTAGCTAGCAAGAACTTGGGAAGCACATGGGAGGAGACAATGGCGATGGTAGGAGCTTGGTGTGGGGGAAGGGTGGCTCTGTCTTCCTCTCTGGAGCAGAAAGCTGCTGGGAAACCCTGTCCGGGCTGGTGATGGTGCTGGGCAGAGGGTGTGCTTGGGTTCAGGGCAGGCTGGGGTCTGGTGTTTGGATACCAGCTGGAAAATCAAACCTTTACGGAGAGAGTCCTGGCGAGGCTGCTTCTCATCCGCCATCATGCTCCGCCCCCCTCGCCCCAATCTGCCATTTCTCATTTACTTACATGGCAGATATCTAACTGAATTTATGTTGTTTACAGGTTCAAGGTATTTGAATTGTTTTCTGAGAATTAGAACTCTGCATACACACATCTAAATACTGGATGTTTGTAACATTGCAACATTTATGCCTGAACTAATCTAATGCTCTGCTATAGAATGACTTAAAAGTTAGGTGAGATAAGAGTGATAAATTCTAGGTAAGATAACACAGAGTAGATAGTGAGGAGATATTAGAAGTTTTTTGGCTAAAAATGCTGTTCAATTAAACATACTTTACAAAGTTGTTTCTAAGCTCACATGCTGGCAAAAATGAGACAAGCAATATTTCACGGGGGGAAAATGTCATCTGCAGCCATGGGGTTGGTCCAGGAGACCAGTGAGATAGAATTTTATAGCTATAAAAATATATTAGAGTTTAATATTGGAAGGGAAAACAGATGGAGGGGGGAAAGCTGAAAGCAGAGATTTCAAAGGGTAAGTAAAGCAGTACCAAACATGTAAATTGTTTAACATATCAGGTTTGGGGCTTTCACAAATTTTAATGGGATTTTAAGATAAAAACAAATCTAGACTTAGAAAAGAAGGTTTGCTCAGAAGAAAGACTATTGCAGCAGAGAGAAGGCTCTGAGTTTAGCAATCTGTAAGTGTCTCAGAAGCAAAATATAAGGGTTTGGTTTTACAGGAAGTTTGCAGTAAATATATTGAAGTCAAATAAGTGCAAGGAAATGACCAAAGGAATCTGAGAGAAAATGTATGTTACTCCTGTTGAATTCAGGGCAAGCTAATGTGGCATTATTTCTATATTTGTCCTATTTGCTCAAGCTCAAGGGCCAACAGAGTTGAGAGGCCTGAAGGGAATACAGAAACCTACAAAGCAGAATGAATGCAATAGGCAATGCACATATTGAACTTGGATTTAGTGTTACTAAAAGCATTCTGGTGTAAGACAAATGCTCTCATTATGTATGTTATGGAATAAATTTATTTTTGATTTGGCGGAAATTTAACCTACATGACATTAAAATATTAATTTTAACCTGAAGAATAATATATAATTTATTGGTGTTTTTATTTTTAAAACAATTTCCAGAGATTAGGGCACATTCCTGGATAAGATTTGCTACCCCAAGTAGTAATTTTATGTAGTGGTTTCTATAAAATTTACTAAGAATGCTCTAAATCAAACTTTGCAGTCACAACGTTGCAGATTTTTAAATGAATTATTCAGGACTAAGTGTTCCAAAATAGCTATTATTTCAGATTGAACAGAATTGCTATATACAGGATATGTATTTCTTTCATAAGAATGCAGCAATGATAAGGGAAGGATGTGCAGTATTAACATTTAGATAAGTATCACAGGAAATGCAAAGCTTAAAATGACTTAGTATTCAGGAAAGAGAAGAATGAACTTAGTTAAACCTTATCAGACGCACCACTAGTCCATCAATTCAATGTCAACTTGGACAGTGATGTTGCTTTGCATGTTCTCATGAAAAGACTTTCTGATTTGTAAAGAATTACCTCTTTGGTAGTACTTCTGCTTCTTTTAGTGTTGTCTGTCTAGTCCCACCTTCAATAAGACAGATCCCATTTCATTTCAATTAAAATGCAATGAAAGCACGTATATGAGTTTAATAATTTCTTGCCTGGGTGTGATAGAAGAATTAAAGTTGTTAACTATGGAGTGTTATTAATAAATACTCTTTGTTTTAATTAAAATTGACTATGAAGAGTTTGGGCAAGGATTTTTCTATAGATATGAATAACTATGAATTGGTAAACAGAGTAGTAATTTGCTCTAGGGTTTGTTTAATTGAACACACTTGCTTATCTCCTTGTCCACTTATTTTCAAACCTAAGCTTTTCTGTACAATTTAAATATTGCTAGGTTTTCTAGTACATAATTTATTCATTGTCCTGAATGGAACATGAACATCGATTTAGGCCTCATTACACAGCATAGAAAGAAACTGACATTGAATAGTTCTTCCAGGTTTCCTTTCAAAATTATCTCATAAAATTATATCCATCCTGTTTGTACTTTTGTGTGAAAGCCAATAAAAAAAAAACATCGGCTCTGATAAAACTGAGTATGCCTCTTAAATCTATAGTTTGCTCAATCTCTTATGTATAATAGACATAGTAAACAACCATTTGGTCTTTAACCTAAAAAGAAGAAAGTACATGTGAAAATAAATAAAAGCTTTTAAAGGTTATGAGATTCACTGATAACAGAACTTTTGGCCTAAATTGGTGTACTGACTCCCTTACCAAAAAGAGGTTATATATATATTTTATTACTAAAAGTCCTTTGATGCAAATGTAGGCAAAATAAGACTTTCTTAGCATGAGGAATCAGGTATATTGGGACAAAATACTGACGAAAAAAATCTATTTACAAACTAGAAACTTGGCTGCATGAATCTGAGTACTGATATAGTTTGGATACAATTTAGAGTTTCTTAAGCATAATTACTTAAATTTAACTATGTTCTGAGTTTATAAACTGAATTTCTTTACCAAAGTACTACTACACCTGCTGGTCTGTTTTAGCCTATTCTTTATTACATCACCAATAAAGTATATTATTTAGTATCAAAATAATCCAGGTGATTTACCGGCTTTGGATCTTCTAGATTAATAAAAGTCTTTGAATCTCTGAATAAAAATTTACTTAGCAGCTTCCTTTTAATGGTATAGCTTTTTTAAATATATAATTTATGGTTTTGTAAATATCTATATTTATCATACTATTTAAAATTTCTATCAGTTTCACGTGCATTCCTGGCAATGCTTTGTATATTAAATGGACATATTTTAATTAGAACTATGTTGTTATTTTGTTAACGAAAAATATAAGATGAAATAAAATCAGTAGCTACTAGAAAATATTTAAAATATACATTGTTAATTATAAGGAGTTAAGAAAGGATTAATCACTACCAAAACCATAAACTAGCATAAGATTTTACATATATATATGTAATGTATATATATATATCTCCTATATTTATTCGTCTGTATTTCAGAGTAATATTACATGATATGGATATATCATTGTCTTTGAAATATTATTTTATTTATTTTCAGAGAGAGGGAGGGATGGAGAGAGAGAGAGAGAGAGAGAGAGAGAGAGAGAGAGAGAGAGAGAGAGAGAGAGAGAGAATAGGCATGCCAGGACCTCTTGCTGCTGCATATGAACTCCATATGCGTGCATCTGGCTTTATGTAGGTACTGGGGAATGAAACCCATGTTGTTAGGCTTTGCAGGAAAGCGCCTGAATCCATGACTGTGGTGAGCTAATCCAATAAATCCCCATTTTGTTTACTACAATTCATTATTTTGGTTGTGTTCCTCTAGAGAATCCTGAATAGTACACCCCTGTCATGATAGACTTCCCCTCAAAATTGTAAGCGGACTAAAAATAAACAACTTTATTTAAGATGCTTCTCGTTGTGTATTTTGTCCCAGCAGTGAAAAAATGACTGATCTGCTTGGGAATGAGTATTTATGATTTCAAAATCTACTAAAAATTCATATAAAAGTATGTGTGTGGGTGAATATAAAGTCAATTCTTTGGTAAAACTATTACAGATTTCAGTTGCTGGTCGTTGCATGTGTAGTTTTCTAAGATACAAACCGTCTTCTAAAGTAACTACCCCATTGGATGTTCTTACCAAAAGAGATTCACTCATATTTCTCTGAGAATTTTAATTACAAGCTTTTTTTTCTATCTTGAACTATATTTCTTATAATCTCAATATTTTCCTTATTTCTTAATCCACCACCATAGATTGCTTAGCCATGCTACCCAGTTTATTATTCTTGTTTTTAAATTGCTGTTTTATGGTTTTTGTTTTTTTTTACTTTTATCTTAAGAGTTGAATCTTAGTTTACCTGTTCATATCCTTCAGAAAGAAATGTTTGTTTGGATAGTTTTGGTTAGTTGTAACTGAGTTGTTATGATATAGATAGACATGTTTTCTGATAGACTTCCTGTTAGGAAAGATTAAACGGAAGCTTTGTTTCTGGGATTGTGACTAGGCATTGTGAATGTCAAGCTTCATTTTTAAGATAATTGTATTTTTAAAATATTAAGCTTTCTGTCTTCACATGCCAAAATGGGGAGTACTTTACTTCAGGGGTCTAAGTACAGTATCCAAAAGCATAAATTTCCAGGGAGACACAGACTAAAATTTAATGTATGTCTGTGTCTGTATGCAGAAAAATTGTCTTTTCATCTTTCTGTAGGAAGGAATTAGGGTAGGATAAGTTGAGGGTAATGGCAGAACCCATTTTTCCTTAGGTACTCATTCAAAATGCACCATTAGAGTCCCACCCATTTCTTAACATCCTTTTGTGTGGAGGAGTTGGGCAGAAAATGTGATAGCAATAGTCATTCAAATGAACATGTCTGTAGTCCCCTGTACATATTGAGTTCATGAATAGAACCTCATTGCAGTTTCCCCTGTAAATCAGCTCCTGCATCTACAGTATCTGAAATAGCTATTCATATATTCAGGACCATGTTTAGATCAGAAAAAGAGTAGAGCCTATCTCTAGCTCCATTTGTTAGATGACATCATATTACTAACACAAACACATAAACTTATAACAGAACATATAAGATCTTTTGTCACTTAGCCTTTGTTGCTAACACCCACAAACCTATTCACATTCTCTTATGGCTAACATTATTTAGCTCGGGAGAAACTTTCCCATTTATCATGTCCTGTGCTCAAATATGTCCAGATACAAAATAATTATGTATATTGAAGACAGAAACTACTTCGGTATGTTCAGAACATTTGAGTACATTATGCAATAGGAAACACAAATTAGTTAACTTGTTCTATCTTTTCCTTCAGCATGAATTCAAATACTCTTGCTTAACAAAGTATTATGTCCCCAGTTAGTCCCAAGCATCCCTTTCCATACTTATCTTTATGTTCCAAATTTTATTTTTGGAGGGTCAGTTAAATCTACGTAATTTCATAAGCATAGCAAATTCCACCTCAAAATTAGTGTTGCCTTGCCTTTGTTCAATGTTTGCCTGCTCTTTGACCTCTGTATTATCCTTGACTCCATTCTTAGATTTGAAGCTTAGATTAGAGCAATAAAGCCCAGTCAGTGAGAGCTAGAAGCTAGAACTAGGAATATTTGGTTAAGGTACAGCAAGCTGAGAAGTAGCCTACATGAGATACCAAGAAAGAACTATATAACTGCTGTGACTTTGTCAAAAGTATTTGTTAGAATGTTTTAAAATAAATGATTAGTAGGAAAAAATATAAATGGTACCTACAGTAATCAAAGACTTTAATAAAGACTAAAGCAACATATTTCCATAAAGTAACTGATATTCTGGAGGAAATAAGACTGCAGGTTTTGCAAAGAATCATAAAGTTTGGCCCTTTGAGCCTTAGAACTGTATATCAGTCAAAATACCAATATGGGTACTTGATAGAGGAAGAAGATATGATAATACTCATTACCTGATAAATATCAGACAAGGATATTATATCACCCAAACAACAAACAAACTAATCTAAAGACAAAAGACCTCATGTGTTGTTCCTAAATGACAACATATAACAAGGAAAATGTCCTTTACCTTTATATTTCATCCTCAGTTCTTCATAAATTCTAAGGAGGAAAAGGTTGAGTACAGCATTTTATTTATGCTCATCCATGAAATTTCCTGTTTTGCTCATTTAGATAAGTGATATCAACCAGCAATTCTCATATCTCTCTGGTATAAGAAACTCATGTGATATGTTCCTTGTAATGTTTCTTACCACTTTGCTTGTACTTATGTCTTGCTAGTGTTATAAAAAACTCACATTGAATATGGTATCATCTTTCTGTTTGGATATATCATCAAAAAAGCTTTAGATTATACATTGTACATTATCAATGGCCTGATAGATATTCATTTATAACAATGTGGAAATATCTGGGAAGATAATTATGAACCAAAACATATGGCCCTAGTCTTCATGCAGTTTTTAATTTATTAGAGAAAAAATAAAAAACTATAACCATGTGGATTATCTGAAAAGACATTTATGGAGACTAAAGGAAAAGGTCTACCCTTTGATATGATATCATCTTTTTATACCTAAGTGTATATTAGAAATAGCCCACAAATTCACCTTTCATAAGAATGAGATTGATGGAGACAGCTCCCTAAGATTACTCCATATTAATTCCATTTCTTAGATACAAAAATGCAGAGAGTAACATATATTTTAAAATATAGATGGCTAAGACAGAAAAATGTGTGAACACGTAAAAAAGGAATGACATTTATTTCTCCTTTTCAGTGTCCTTTCAGATAAATTCAAACATACAAAATATCCAAGTTTTACTTTCCACTAAAATTAACAGAAAGGTCACTGTGTCATAAATCATACAAGAGAAACAAAATACCACAGTTTTAAAGTTCATTACCTCTGTAAAACATTTTTAAAATGTATATGCCCAGTATGAATAATGATAAAATAATCTAGAGACCATTCCTTACTAGACAATGTATTCTGTAGGGATGACAGTCCACTTCCAAGACATAGAATATTTATTATATTTGATTTTTGTTTTTCTTTAAATAAAACTTGTGTATTTTACCTTTTATTATTATTTTAAATCATTATGCAACATAGTGAGTTTCATTATGGTATTTTTATGAATTCCACAGCTGGATCTTTTAAGGATGGATGGATATGGCTCTTCATTATCACTGGAAAAAATTTAATGTTCATATCTGTGAATGTTCACAACAATGTAGAAGACAATGGTTCCCATCAACCAAAGGAATTTTTCACTTTTAAAAATTTTCCAATGGATTCATTTCAATTATATTAGTATGCTTGTGTGAAATAAAGTACTGTTAACAATAATCTCCTTTGAACTTTGATAGAACTTGTTGATTTTCTCTTAACACATTCTGACATATTTAAGTTGCTTATCAATATTATATAAGCGCTCTTAGAACATATTGTTGTTTACCTATTATAAAATACTTTCATAACCAAAAATGTTAATATTCACGTTGATATATTAACACATGTTCATATTTATAAAATTTAGAAAGTACTATATAAATTAACAACCATTGCTAATATCATTACTAAGAAAAACTTCTAAAAAGGGTAATGTACATACTGTGTCTTCCTTCTATGTGAATTTAAGTTATTTTGGATTATATTCATTTAATTTAATATTATTTCTTGAGTCTCAATCAATGATATATGGTAAGAATATAATTAGTTTAATCTTCAATGAAATTTTTTGCATATGAGAACATCATAATTTATATACATATATCATTAGTTATGTATATATTATAGGTGTATAAAAACTGTGGGTTATGAATATATTTTCTTAAATTACCATGAACAGAATATGAAACTAAGATGTAAATATTTTAGGTATAATTAGACACAATCTTTTACCCCAAACTATTTCTAATAGCTTAGGATCAAAATAAAGAACTTATCCCATCATTTTTCATGTATCTTTTTTAATTAAAGCCACTAAGATGGTTGGGAGATGGCTCACTGGATAAATCACTTGACATACAACTCTGACTACCTGAGTTCACATCGTTAAACTCCACATAAAAGTGATAGGTTTTGCGTATGGGGGTCTGTAATCCCAGGGCTCATATAATGTGATGGAGGTAATAATGGGAAAATTTTTCAGAAACTCATGGAGCAACTAGCCTGTAGAATGTAGCAGTGAGCATTGAAACTTGTATGTGTGTGTGTTGGAGAGAGAGAGAAGAGAGGGACCCTCCCTCATATTAAAAGGAAGGCAAGAAGTAACATTAGAAGCTGTGCTCTGACCTCCACATGCATGCCTTGGTACATATGCCTAACTCACATGCATGAATATGCACATAAATACATACATCATATGCACACACAGCATTTAAAAAGTCCATCCTGAATGTATGAAAAGTAAGAGTACCTTCAAATGTAAATGATTTTTACCTTGAGTAGATATTACTTTGGAGCTTGTAAATCAAAGGAAGAAGATACCACTTTGAGGAGGCAGAAACAAGTACAAGAAATTGTGTCATTAAATGATTATCCTATTTATTTTCAAACAGAGAAAGATGAGAGAGAGAGAGAAGAAGGAAGGAAAGAAACAAAGAAAGAAAAAGGAAGGAAAATGGATATACCAGGGCCTTTAGCCACTGCAAATGAACTCCAGATGTATGTGCTACTTTGTACATCTGCCTTTACATGGTTACTAAGCTTTGTATGCAAGTGCTTTAACTCCTAAGCTATATTTCCAGCCCCTAATGATTTTTTTTCATCAATAAGTAACTTGGATGAAAGCCTAGACAGGTTGGAGTTTAGAAAGAAATATTGGAATTTCACTTTCTTGCTTTTAAGCAATATCGACAATAGCAAATGAAGAATAAAGCATATAAGCAGCCTATCTGTTATATAATGTTGTTGAATAGATCATACCAAAAGAAATAAATGCTTCTTTGGATCCAATATTGGTGCAAAACAACATATGTCCCTATAGGAAATTAAGTGAGAAATGTGACAAAGGAAGCATATAACTGTGCTAAAAAACCTATATAAAGGGAGAAATAGTATATAATAAATATTGAAGCAAAAAAGGAAGCCCAAAGCATGAGGTGGTAGTTGTTATTTCTGAACAAAGAACAAAAATATTTGTATGTTATTGGCTGAATCTATACTAGAAATACACATGTTGAAATTCTAAATCCAAATGGGATGTTAGGAATATCATTCCATCATTAGAGTGAAACCCTTGTGAATGTTAATAATGTCCTTTTAAGAAGCAAAAGAGCTGATGTCTCTCTCTGCCTTGTTAGAATATCAGATGATCTAGTCTCACCCTCCTCGGCCCATGTGTTTCCTCTCCTCCATTGCAAAGAATGTGTATCTGGCTGGCACACTTGTCTGTGCTACTTCTTGGTCTGTTCCTCCTTTTAGTATGCTGGGAAAATGCTGAATCATTTTTAACTGTCAATAACTCTATGAACATTTATTAAGGAATGAATGTTATGGTTCTCCAGTGAAATACAGCCAATAAGATATACATATATATTTAAGAGGAGATTAATTATGGAAATATGGTCACACAATTGTGAAGACTGAGACCTCGGTATTTCATTGGCAAGGTAGAAAACAAGGAAAATGGATTATGTGGGCTGTGGATTGGGGAGCTCTTCCTAGGAAATAGGTCAGACTCTTGCTGAGTGTTTCTCACTGAAAGGGCTTGTGAAAATACTAACAATTGCTGTGAAGTCACAAACGTAATGGCCACTTAGTATTGGGGATATAGCGTTCCAAAGCACGTCTTTCCCATCCTATGGATGTTATGTTCTTTCTGCCATCCTTTTTTCAATATTCAGTGAGCTGGAAGGGGCTGCACACCATACTGTCACTTGTTCTCAGTACTTTGATGAGTTTTGTGTCTCATCAGTGGTCATACCAGCTGCAGGAAGCTTCCCTGACCAAGGGATCCTTTGCCTCATGCCTCAGCTGAGACAGCCACTAGTGAAAGTCCAACAGGAGTCCATGTAGAGCCTGTGAGCATGAGGCAGGGAAGAAACCATGTCTGCCAAGGGCACTCATGATAGGAGAGCTCTGCCCACCAACAGCACATACAAAAGGCTCAGAAAATTCTGAACAAACACCAAGCACTCCAAATGAAATAAGTAGATGGCTATGAACCACACTCCCCTATTTTGAAAAGGTCCTTTGTCCCACAAGAGTTTTGTAAAAGCTGTTGGGTTTCGTGTCCTCGTGAATAGCTTTATTTATTTCAGAGAGAATTTTTTTTTAGGTTTGGTTAAAGTATGACTTAATTTTACTTCTAAATGACATTAACTTTTAAATGGAGAGTGTTACATTTTCAAAGTTTTCTTTACAATGATTCAGAATATCTCTCCAGAATTAATATGTGAGATGCTTCATACTGAAGACAGTCCTTCCTTGATCCTGCCATGTTCATGTCCATTCTTCCTGTCTCCTTTGCTTGACAAAACAGAGTGTCTGACCCATACTCATGAAACACTAATAGAACACCCATTTATAATTGCAGTACTTGTGAACATTTTTTCATCTGGTAGATTAAAATGCTGAAAAAAGAGACAGGTCTATGAATGAAGTTATAATAGTTATTAGCTTGGAATTTACTGTTTTCTTAATAAAAGTCCAAAAACAAGTTTGACTGTTATTGTAGGCAAACTTCTCTTTGTTTCAATAAAGAACCTAACCAAAGAGCATCTTGTAGAGGAATGGGTTTATTTTGGCTTACATAGTACAGGGAATCTCCATGATTGCAGGAAAAATGATGGCATTAGCAGAGGCTGGACATTACCTCTACCACAGCAGGTGGCAAACAACAGTGGGAAGGTGTGCCAAACAATGGCAGGCTATAACCCCCATAAGCCAGATGTAACAATATCCCCCACAAGGTTCCTATATGCAAACTGCCATCAGCTGGGGATCAAGCATTCAGAACACATTTCTTTGTGGGTGACACCTGGAGCAAACCATAACAATCTGCCCATGGTCCCCACAAACTAATAATACATGATATAAAATACAATGCATTTAGTTCTATTTCAAAAATCCCCAGTTTCTCTTTTCAACTGAGCAATAATACCAAAAAAAAAAAATAAAAATAAAAATAAAAACAAGACATAATGGCACAGAACATTCACACTGCAAAAGATAGCATTGGACATAGCAAAGAGAGATTGAACCAATACAAGATTTAAAACAAATAGGGCTACATCAAATTCTATCTTAATGACCAATAATTCTAATTTATAACAAGTATCTTGGAGAATTGATTCCACCCCTCCAGCTCAGCTACTCAATCAGGGAAAATTTCATCCAGTGATGGCAGCTCTCCTTGGCAGCCATCATAGTCCTGGCATTCACTGGTTCTCCATTGCAACCCAAAGTTCATCCTCATGGCTCCATCTGCCCTCCATACAGGCAATCCAACACACCTGCTTCACATTGCTGGTGCCCATTTATCAAAAACAAAACCAAGTTGCAAATCCAATGTCCCTCTCTCCTTGATAAGTGGGCTACCAATTTGTTCATCCAAATCCAAAGCCAATTTTGAAGAGCAGGAAACCTTTAGCATTCAAGTCCCTTACTTCAAAAGAGTCTGCATTCTTCCTTCTGTCCCAATGCAGATCATCTGGCCCAATCTCAATGGTTGCAATCTTTCAAACAATTGCAGCTGAACAGGTAGCAGTTTCACCCAAAGATTTTTTTCTTTCTGCGTCATCTCCATCTGCTTACACCAGTCCATTTCTATGCAAATCAACCCTGTGCAAGTTCTCATTACACAGGCAGGCAGGATGAAGCAAGCATCTCACAACCTGCTTCTGGCACAGTCCTTACAAAGTTTTTCTCACCCACTTAAGCCAAGTCTCACAGTCCATAGTCCTTAATGCATTCAGGTCTTTTAACTCTGACCAGAATGGCCCATCAAGCTGTACTTACAAGGCGTCTCTTAGGAGGAGGTTTCAAACCCTTCCACAACTCTCCTGCAGATCAGTTCCCAAAGGCCCAAAGCCACAGAAACAAGGTTCTAGCAGTAACCACAGATCCACTATCTGGTACCAAAATGTTGCAGTCAGATTTCTCTTGTTGCTGTGCAGAAAGAGCCCAACCAAAAGCAGCTTGTTGTAGGAATGGGTTTATTTTGGATTACGGACAGGAGGGGAAGCTCCATGATGGCAGGGCAAAGGATGGAATGAGCCATTTTTAATTTTTATTTTTTAATATATATTTATTGTCCATAATGAGTTACATTATTTAGTGGGCAAACAATGAGTTGTTATCCCCAATTCGCCAATGCCTCCCCCTCCCCATCCCCAATCAGCTGGATATCTTCCTCTGTGGGTCGTCTGGATCAGTCCTGTGGCAGGGGACCATGGATAGCCTAGTACTCAGCCTGGTTCTCCTGACCCAAGTGTGTTGTTACTGAGGGGTGCCATGCCTCTGGATAGTCTCAACCACCATGGCTCTCACAATCTTTCTGCCCCCTCTTCCACTCAGTTCCCTGAGTCGTTGTGGGTGAGCATTAAGGCTGCTTTAATGTTGCGAGCTTAGGGGTCTTTGTGTCAAAAATAGTTGGTATATGTCACCCTGGCTTATCCTGTGTTGATTGAATGGCTGTGGCTGTGGGTCCCTTGTTCATCCCGTCATTCTCTGGTATTCCAAATGGATCCTCCACGATATGGCTGTGGTGTATCATCTCTTGCCAGGATCTCAGGTATCTGCCTAAATTTGGATGGTAGGATTAGATGGGCCACAGCTCTCTCGCTGCATCCTGAAAAATACAAACACAATCTCCATTGGAGAGTGAGATCAGTCTAGGTTAACAAATATACACAATTCTGGATTACCTAGATTCTATTTTTAGTAGCCTCCCCGTCAATCACTCCCATATTGCATCTTTTCTTGTGAGCCCAAGAGTACGGGATCTGGTGCCTATCGCCCTGAATCCCCAGTTCCAGTCAAGGGCTCCCCCTCACTAAGTGGAATATTCGGCCAAATCTAAATGCTGTTGATTGCCTCCCCCAGGCCCAGGTTTCTCCATTGCATGAGTGTTCCTTTCTTGGTTTGCTGTTCTCTCCCAGTAGGAAGTGTGGTCAGCCTAACTCATGGCCGCAGACTGTGTTTCATGCCAGTGGTCTCTCTTTACTCTAGCTGTTGTTGATCAGCTTCCCCTGGCAGCTTGTGCAGTGCCTTCCAGCACTACACTAACTGCCTTCTGGGGGCTGGATACCATTCTGGACCTTGAAGGGTCTCTCGATGCTGATTGATGACATTCTGTGGTTTCTTCAGCAACAGGGTTTTGCCTCAGGCTTGGGGGGGGCATTCAAGGGCTTTAACAGAATTCTGACTTGTTTTTGGAACCTCATGGGTCACTTTGGTCAAAAACTCAATGAGGGAAGGAACCTGTGACTGGGACCAGGGTTTGTCAGACTGATCAATTATTCACAGGCTTAGACTCTCTCCCCTACTACTCATGGCCCCTCTTGCCAGTTGACGCCCACTACTTGCTCAATAGGTTACTGTATGCTCATGAGGATTTTATGTTTTTTTTATTTTAAAAAATGGAAACCTATCAGATAAGGCTCATGTCAGGACATCCTGAAGAAAATGAGGAAGAGGGAAGGAGGATGAAAGAAAAGAAATATAAGAAAGTAAAACTCCAATTAGGCCTCTGCATGGATAGGATGTTGTTCACCTAAAGGGAGATAAGTGTCTTAATATATTTAATGGAAAACATCTGATTTGAGAAACTAGCTTCAGCTCCTCAGATTTGAATAGAGTTTTCTTATATAAGGTCTATAGGGTACTAGAGATAAATGTTGCTAGACCATAGTTTGGATAATGTATCATTAAGCTTTCTCCTAACATTAAAAGAAAGGAAAAGTATACCTCTTCTAACTAAATATTAAATAAAAATGAACTTCACTAATGGATAAGTATAGTGAGAAAGTAGAGTCCAGAATTTTTTTTCACAATAGCAACAAATAGAATATGGTAATCATAGCTTCAAAGCACAATTGTGTACTACAGTGTAAGTTAAATAAAATTTGAAACAATAATATGAGAATATTAGAAAAATCAGCGGTATATTTAACTTCTAGTAACCAATATTTGGATGAAAATATATCAAGCAGATATTGCAAGGACTTAATGATAAATGTCACTTATCTTTGCATAAGATTTAAAGTTCTATTGAATAATGGTGGCTTCCTTAACTTAATTTTTAAAAGTCCTTAATAAAAGAATCAAACATAATAAAGAGACCGACCACAGCAATATTTCCAAAACAGAACATGACATTTTTCTATTCTCACCAATAATTCTATCATTATTTTTTGTTCCACTCAATGTAAAACATACAAGAACAAAAATGCTAAAGATACTTGAGAAAAAATGATTTTATATTTCTAAACAAGAATTATTGAAGAAGTGGATTTCATTAGGTATTAGTAAAAGCAGAAGCCAGAGACCATCATTTAAGCCAAGCATGTAGTGCAATGATTATCACCACCCTGAGAAAGCTGAGGTAAGAGGATCAAAAGTTTGAAGGCAGTGTGGGCTACATGGTGTGTTCAAAGACAGCCTGGGCTACATAGTGAGCCCATGTCTCAAAAATGAGAATAAAAATCCACAGATGCTAGGAGCTGTCTGGCAATCATGAAATTAAATTAAAAATATTCAGGGGAGATTACTCACTGGTTAAAGATTCTTGCTTCCAAGCCTGACAACCTGAGTTGCATTCTCTCTATCACCTGCACAAAGCCAGATAAAAACTGGTTTATGTGTTTGTAATTGCATACTTATGGCAATGGGAAGTAGACCTAGGAAATTTTGGAAGAACAGAGGCTAGATAATTTGGCCTACCTAGTGGCAAAACAATAAGCAGAAAGACATTGTCTCAAAAAAGAGAGAAGGAGAGTATGAACACCTTCAAGTTATCAGGTGATTTCCACACATGTGCTGTAAATGAATGTGTGACTGTATGTGTGTGTGTGTGTGTGTGTGTGTGTGCATGTACATAGAGATGGTTAATATAAAATTAATAGATTTCCTATACTGTACTAAGAATGACTTAAATTGTAAAGTCCTTTGTTAACTTCCATATGATAGAATCCCCTCATAGCTCTTCTGGTTATGTATTATATATACAGCAGAAATATTGAAACATTATTAATAATACTCGGTATGAAATTAGCCTATTTGCTAATCGACAGATGAAAGAATATAGAAAAATATCTGTCATCTATTTAGCTGGCTGTTATCTGTCCATCTCTCCATCAACCTATTTATTTATCTATACAATGAAATATTAGACATCATTAAGAAAAAGGAAATTTTGTCATTTGCAGAATAATGGATGGAACTTATCATCATGTTATGTGAAATAAGCAATACTCATAACAGATATCACATATTTTCTCTCATATGCAGAATCTAGATGTTTAAAGGCAGTCATGGGAGTAGGGGTACTATTGGGGAGAGAAAAGAAACAAGTAGGAGGTGGAAGGTAAAACAAGAGAAAGTGACTGCAATGCATATGATTCAATGTAATTTATAAAACTATATGAAAATTTCATAATGAAATATAAATTGTACAATTCATATATTGTAATTAAAAAGAAATGTCACTTTACCATTACATTATTCAGTATAACTAATCAGTACCTTAATACATAAACAAGTAAGTATATAGATAAATCACAAATAATCCTTTTTATTTTGACCACATAAAAAGCAAAAAAATTCATTTATAATTCATTCAATCTCTGATGCCATTTTAGAAAATCTACATGATACCATTATTAAAAATTGTACTTAAATTTTATTTTAAATTTTTCTAGATTTTATTTGAATGTGATATTCATTTTATTTATTTTTAAATATTTATTATCAATAATTAGACACAATGTATGAGCATATTTTATGGGCATACCCCCATTTCCCTCCTCCCTGTCCCCAACCCACTGGGGCACTTTCTGCTGAGCTTCTGGATCAGTCCAAGGGGTAGGGGGTTATAATTAGTTCATGAGATAGCTTGTCCACCCACCATTTTGTGTGTTGTTGCTGAGGGGGGCAATGTCTCTGGATATCTCCCATCTCCCACCATGGCTCTTAAAATCTTTCTACCCCCTCTTCTGCTCAATTCCCTGAATCACGGTGGCTGAGTAATTAAGTCTGTTTTATGGTTGAGATCTTAAGTGTCTCTGGACTTCTGCTTTGGGTTCTGTTGGATATCACTGGTGTCTGTCTCATGACCTATTCTGAGTTATTTGACTTGCAGTGATGATAGGTCTCTTGTTTCTCCCCTCACTTTCTCATAGGTTACATTTGGGGCCTAAATTTATTTTGATATACATCAAAAATAGAAGATTCAGTATTTTTTCACAAATTACTGTCCACTTATTCAACATAATTTAGTAAATAACTCTTATGAATTGGGTAGATGCTCTACCTTTATTATAGGACAAAATAAATACAAATTAATATAAGCTTTTCTAATCCTTCAAAGAATAAAAAAGAAGAAACATTATTCAACTTATATTTGGAGGACAGCAAGATTTCAGTGATATAGGAATAGAAAACCATAAGCCACATTTACTCTAATGAGAAAATTCTAAGTTAAATATTAGTAACATGAAACTAAGTGTGTAGAGAGCTACAACTTATGTCATTATCAGCTTGGGTTCACTAAAAGAATTCAACAGTGTTTAAAATTAATTCTATTAAAGTTATTAAATGACATAACATTAATGGATAAAAAAGTGATCATCTAAAAATGAAGAATAAAAAGTAATAATATGTAGAACATATATTCATGGAAAAATCATTACTAGACTACTGATACAAAGAATAATGATAATAATGTGTACTTCCATAATAAATTATAAAATACTAAAAACATCCAGACATAATTTAACTGAGACTTTTAAAAAGTGAAATAGTAAATAAATAAATTAATTAAATTAAATTAAAAGTGAAATAGTAACAAAAAGATGAAGTAAACTATACAAAGGCCATTTTTGTAGATGATATAATTGTCTATTGTGAAAAGCCGAATGAATATAAATGATACTTTAGTGATTAATGATAAGTATAATCAGTTCTATAATATAAGAACTATGTAGAAAACCTAATTTTACTTCTTTTTGTCTATTGCTTCTTTAACTTATTCTGAAATATACACTGGAGCCAAAAAATATTAGTGTTTACCTAAACCACACACATATATGTATATATTATATATTATATAATATATATAATGTGTGTACATATGTATACATGTCTCTGCATACATATGTGTATACATATATATGTATACCCCTCCTATGACCGAGAAGTGTTATTCCTAAAATATCTGTATGAGAATTAGATACATTTATCTAGAAAACAACATATATAAAAAGCCTGTAGTCTCAAATTGGAAACAACTCAAATATTGATAAGATGGATAATTATGTTGCTTTATACAACTGAATATTATAAAAGAATTATAACAAAGAAATTTTCTACACAAAATCATTGATCAAAACACAACCATTGACCAAAATCCTCCTGATATGAGTATATAGTATTTTTTCTTATTTATAGGATATTAAAAGTGAAATAAATAGGCAAAATCTTGATTACAATTATTAGAATCACTTTGTGTACTAGAAAAGGTATGTGTAATGACTGAGAAATGTCCAAACAATTTTTATGCTGCCGTTTTTCCATGCCTTCATTTTATGTCACCATAAATGAGTCTATTGATTTTATATAAAATTCATCAACTTATAGAATTTATGCATTTAGCTATACATCTATTTTATACTTCACATATAAGTTACCAGAGTTTGAATATGTCCTTTTCAAAAATCTGTCTGCATATATTAACTGGAGCCTTTAAAAGATAATTAATAATAATATAATAAGATAATAATGGCTGAGATCCTGGCAAGAGAGGAGCCACCACAGTCATATCGGGGAGGATCCATAGGGAACCCATCAGACAATGACAGATGAACAAGGGACCTATAACCACAGCCATTCAATCAACACAGGATAGGCCAATGAGACAGAAACCAAGGATTTTCGAACAAGGACCCCTAAGCTCTCAATATTAAAGCAGCCTTAATACTCACCCACCATGACTCAGGGAACTAAGCGGAAGAGGAGGCGGAAAGATTGTGAGAGCCATGGTGGGGGAGACTGTCCAGAGGCATGGCACCCCTCAGTAACAACACACTTGGGCCAGGAAGACCCGGCTGAGTACTAGGATATCCAGGATCCCTTGCCAAAAGGACTAATACAGACAGCGCATGGAGGAGGATATCCAACTGATCGGGGATGGGGAGGGGGGGAATTGGGGAATTGGGAATAACAACTCATTATTTGCCCACAAAATAATGTAGCTCATTATGGACAATATATATATATATATATATATATATATATATATATATATATATAATTAAAAGTAAATTCCTGAAAAATACCAATGTAAGCATCTATTCAACATTGCATTGCCCTATTAGTATACACAATTTTATATATTGTTGAAAATTCTAATTAAAAATAGGATAATTATTTAAGATTATGTTGTTTAGCTTTCCATAATTTTGACCACTATAAAAATTATAAAATATATAGGTAAATTGATGGTTTAGAAAATTTTGTTTTCCATTATAAACTAAAGGTATTTATTTCCTTTTTGTTGAACATTTATATTCTTTGACAACTTTATATAATTTCTACTGGTGCACTTAGAAACAGGTCAAGTGGAATGTCATCAATCAGTTTCTTGGTAGCTAATTAGAAGCTGTAATAGTGAAGATCCTCCAGTCAGTAAGCAGAGACATTAAAGTACATATGCAAGTTATTTCTTGGGAAAGGAAAGGTACCTAGTGAAAGTAGGAGAGACAAAACAGAATTGGTTGGGGGAAACATTTAGGTTATGAGCTGGATCAGGAATTATGTAGGACAACACAGTAGGAGGACTGGCCATTAGAGACTCTGTGTTGGGCAGAAATAGTCAAGGTGCTGAAGTCTGCCACCCATTGTACCTCACACAACAATTTCTGTCTTATAGAGTATCTTCTAGACTTGGTCTACATGGTTACCATAATAGACTAAGAGGGTATTCAGATATTCAATTTTTCAGGTAGAATTATTTTTCCAAGCATTTACACTGATTTTTATACTTATCAGCAAAGTGGATATCTTTAAAAAAGACTCGCACATGATAGAGCCAGTCAGCATTCCTTTATATATAGGGGAGGGGCTTGCGAGTAGCCAACCATCCCTAAAAAGCTACTGATAGTCAATGGTTACATAGGGAAGGAGAATCATTTTTTTTCTTTTAGTAATTTGTCCACTAGAATGTAGGGGGAACATAGGATTCAGAAGGAGTGGGAAAGAGGTTAATATATGTCTATATGATCAAATTGCAATCTGCATGTAAGAAATTACCAGAGAACAAAGAAAAAAGTTAAAAAGAATACATGCAGTTTGATTGCAATTTTATTACAATTGAAGCCACAAATCTAAGCAATATTCTCTTTATAATTTCATAAATTGGTGACAATTGGGGGATGAAAAGCAATTGGATATTATAGTCCATAAACATCTGATGTGGAGGAACTGACATGTAAGAGATTTTTGGAGAAGAAGACATTCTATGTCTTGGATTCACTATTTACTTATGATCTTATATTTTTGTTTTTATGTTTCATAGATAATTTCAAACCATTGTTTTATAAAGTTATCACTATATTAAAATTTAAAAATGGAAAAAAAGTGGGTCATATTCAGTACTTCCTTACTCTGAGTATCATTCACATTGATCAGTAGTGAATTCAGAGTACAAAAGCTTTGAACAAATTTTAGAAGTCTTTGAATATCAAAAATTATGAATCCATAAATCTGAAGTTTAATTTGGTACTTTTATGCAGGATGTCTCAAACATTAATACTTAAACTGTTCACCTGGGGGTTTTGTAAAAAGTAGAATTTGATTCATTATGTTTGTTTTAGGGTTTGAGATCCTAACTTTGACATGCATTGCTAGATGCTGATGTGGTTCTTAGATCACACGTTTGAGTTGCTCTGATTTATAACACTTGATATAACACAAGTACACCAAGGGCTTGAGGAGAGTAATGTCAACCTGATCCAGGCTTACCCTTCCCTAAGAAAATAACAATGATATGGAAAGGACAAAATGAAAATAATTGATGAGGTGGAGTGAGGCAGAGTAGTGATAGAATTAAAGGTATATACTCTGAACCATGAGAGCATTTGTAATAGTTCCTTGAAGCAAGTTTTCTGAAATATGTAGAAAGAAATCTAATCTAAACATTTGGAGAGTTTGGCAGTTTCCTTAAGATTAAATTCCTATGTGTTTTTTTTCCAAATCTCTGCAGTACAAATACCTATGAGTGCACAAGTGACAAAAAGATGAGATAAGCATTTCAGCAGCAATGTGATTATTGGAAAAGTTCTTTCAGATAAAATGTAAAAGTAAGTTAGTCTAAAATAACAGATGTGAGATATAAAATAGAGTTTGAAAGAAAAAAATGGCATACAAAAATTACAAACCCTAGCCAGGCGTGGTGGCGCACGCCTTTAATCCCAGCACTCGGGAGGCAGAGGTAGGAGGATCGCCATGAGTTCAAGGCCACCCTGAGACTACATAGTGAATTCCAGGTCAGCCTGGACTAGAGGGAGACCCTATCTCGAAAAACCAAAAAAAAAAAAAAAAATTACAAACCCAAGGCTAATAAAATAATTAATAGCCTTTACATGCCAATGTAGACTATGATGCATGCCACTGTAGACTATGAAACAGTAATCTTGGGTGGTACTCTGTTCTAAACATAAATTTTGACTTCATGAGAACAGCATTAATGCAATTTGATTTAAGTAGTAATAAACTGTTAAATGCTTAATAGTCAGGTCTCCAAGGAAAAGTAGACAGGTAAATCAAGAGATGCATGTGTGATAAGAACAAAAATGATAGACACACACACATACATATATATGTATATTAGTATAAATTTTCATGATAAAATTATGTACAGTACATAATTTAAAACTAATGAAATATGCACAGTTCTGTATTGAAATTTTCTTATAGCTAGTTTTCTTTCTTGATTTTTATCAAATGTTATTTATTGTCCAACTCAGGCTTAAACTGACTGATGAGTTGGTTCTGAAGTGAATATTAATTGATGTTTCTTTTTCATATTATTAATGAAAATAAATACAACAAAAAACTGTTATTTTTCTTTGCTGTATAATTTCTTTGCTAAAGGTGATACTAGAAGAATGTTCCTCATTTTTTGTCCTTTTCACAAAGGAGAAAGCTCCCAGTGCATCACATATTAAATATTTTTGTTTTACATCCTTTTTCTGCTTAGGATCCCACAAATCATACCACTTTACAATTAGTAGTCATCTGCCTCTTGATAGTGATAGTTTCTGAAACATCCTTGTTTTTTATGATCTTATCATTCAGGTACTATGTAAAATGCTGAGACAGTTAGGTTTTGTTGATCTTTTTAATAATCTTGGGTGGGTCTCTGAGGATGTTTACAGGAAGGCAGCCTCTAAGCAAGGGGCAGAATGTAAAAAAGCTCAAAGAGCTAAAAGTAAACATACTTTCCTGTGTGGGCAGTGCAGGAAGGAAATTCCAGAGACTTGGGAAGCCATTAAGTCTGGGAAAGGGTTGCAAGACCCCACCCTAAGGCTATAAGGAGAAGAAATTCTCTCCTTGCCCCTCCTGCCTGTTCCCCGTTCTGTGTGTGGTGTTGGTGATTGGTTTCTGTCTCTCTGCTTAGACCTGTGAAAGAGGGCCAACCTCTTTCGCTGTTATGGAACTTCCCCTCAAACTGTAATTTCATAAATACTTTCCTCCCCCAAATTGTGCCTGGTTTGGAGATTCATCCGAGTGGTGTGGCTGACTACAACAAATGCCCCTCAATTTAAATTTTCTTATTTTTGCATTGGATAATACGGTAGTGATATTTCTCAGGTAGGACTACATGGATAGAGGACAATCAAGGTAGTATGCTATCAATGTGACATTATTGTTGGTTTTGATAACATTGACCATTGTATGATGGTGTTGTCTAGACTTCACTATAAAGTTATTATTTTCCTTCATTTTTGTGCTATATTCTCTGGAAACAATTTATTATCCACAATCCCCACCTAAAAGTAAGAGGGTATCATCCTTGAGGATTGCCTCAGTCCATTTGTGCTGCTACAATAAAAATATCTTAAGACATTCATTGACAAAGAAAATAATTTTTTTTCTCAAATTTTATTTCAGGTTGTGGAGTCCAAAATTACGAAGCAAATAGGCCCAGTTTCTAGTAAGGATGCTCATTCAGATTGCAAAATGTTTCCTTATTTCTTCTCATATGAGAAGGCAAAAGGCATAAAGGGCCTATATAGTTGCCCCAGCCCTTTGATAAAATGCTCATCCAAGATGATGTGGAGATTGCTCAGTGATTAGAGGCACTTGCAGATAGACTGCTACTCCCATCCATGTGAATAGAAACCTTGTAGTTTAATCATCTCTTAAAGTCTCCACTTATCAATGGCATTGTATTGAGGATTAAATTTCTAAAGGAAATTAGGAGGAGTTACAGACATTCACATCATACCAATCATGGAAATTTGACATAAATTATTCAACATTGAGAATTGTCTCTTTGCCCTTGTTCATGTGTTTATTCGATCATTATTTTTTTTTAATATATATTTATTGTCCATAATGTGTTACATTATTTAGTGGGCAAACCATGCGTTGTTATCCCGAATTCCCCAATTCCCCCCCTCCCCATCCCTGATCAGTTGTATATCCTCCTCTGTGGGCTGTCTGTATTAGTCCTTGTGGCAAGGTATCCTGTATATCTTAGTACTCATCTCAGTCTTCCTG
>PVHP010018539.1:0-32897 GCA_004024765.1 Zapus hudsonius
TGTGTGTGTGTGTGTGTGTGTGTGTGTGTGTGTGTTTAAATTCTGTCCCCTGGTGTCTTCCATCAACTTTGTGAAGGTGTAAGAAGATGCAACCTAGAAAAACAGAGTCTTGGTTAAAGTTACTCAATGTGATGAAAGCAAACATTCTGCTCATAAGTTTTAATAATAATTACTCATTTTATTTTAAGTAACTCATGATAATGATGAGGAAAATGTTGAGGTGAAAATAGCAGTTTTTACTCATGATGGAATATACGAGAAAACTAGAAGATAATATTATTTAAAAACAGCTAAACAATTCAAGGGGATCATTCCCAAGTAACACGAGATTTAGAAACAGAAAAAAAAACATATAAAGGCTTAAGGGAAACATGAAAGGAATTTTATATGATATTTCCCAGAAAATGATACACATCCTTATATAAGGAGAGCCTCCTAAGTGACAACCATAAAAATTGGGAAAAATAACTTACTTGGACACAATTTTGTAAATTTCAGAACTATAAATATAAAAAGAGTTTTTAAAAGCTTTGAAAAAGAGGAATTGGGCCCCTGACAAGGGAATGCCAATTGAGCAGCTACATTCTCAGTAGCATCAAGATCTTAAAGTAATACTTGCAGCATTGGGAGAAATCAAGTATGAAGCAAATTTACATATCTAACCAACCTGTCAACCACCATGAGAGAGGACATGGAAATGTCCTCCTCAGACTGATGTCCTAAGCTTCTTGAGTAGATGCTCATCAGAATGAAGTCATCCCATAACGAATAGACAAGGGATCCTTCCAGCACAGGTCCTGAAATATTTTCTTTAGATAAATAAGGAGTGTGCTAGTACATTCATAAAAGAAAATTGAATCTCTAATATACAACATCATTTGGCAGTACTCAGATTGGTATTTTTGTTTATTTCACTTTTTTCTTTTGCTTTGTATCAATGTATTAATGAGACACTCATACATTTCAATAATTGCTTAAATTCTGATATCCAGATTTAACCATGTGAACATGTCACTTTAAATATATAATTAAAGCAATTCATACTTTGCTATACTAACAACATTAAATTATAGCTACTTTGTAACCTGTCAAGTCATCTGTAAACCTGTAACATTCCTAAGGAACACCTTCCTGGATTATACATACAAATTACTTCTCCACACATAGATCTCTTCACTTCAATTTCTAAATTACCCAGTTCTGGTAGTCATTGCTCAAGAGCTTATATTTAAATCGTGGAACAAAAGGAAATGCCTTCAAGAAGTGGAAGCCCTCAAGCAGCAGTATATGATACACTTCTTTAAGAAGGTATCATTGCTGTTAGTGACAGCACAGGTGAAATTCTCTATTATGGCACTTACAAGTAATGGAGCAATATAATGCAGAGGTATCACAATGAGTCCACTTAATATAAACAAGATAAACCAGCATTTCTCTACATTATTTTCTGATTACCAGTTAAATGTACTTTTAATTTAATAGCTAAATAGTGAAGGGCCATACAATGAAGTCAACAGAAATACCTAGCATTTCAGTTTATGCTTGTCATGTACTCTGCTAAGCCATAAGGTATGGCCTAATGCTACCCTAGATACTAGGGTAACTTTAAAGAGTTTTTACAGCTATTATGTGCTATCTTGCACACCAATGTCATCATACATACAGGGCAATGGCATCTTTCCTGATATGGATCAAAGTCCACTAGTTATACCGATCCACTTCATTTTCTCCTCTAATTCCTTCCTCTCAGAAAGGAGTGTTTCTAACAAAGAGAGTTTATTAGGAGAGAGAAAGTCATTTTCAGGAAAGCTTACCTTAACCACGATGACTAGGCATCCCTTTTTATATGGTGGATGATATATTGGCATACCTTCATTTGGCACACATTTGATATCTCCGTGTTTTACAATTTAAACTGGAAGAAAGATGATAAAAATGGATATTGGCTTCTGGAATCCCCAAAATATTTTAACCAGATGTATATCCATACACATAAAAATCTCCTGGTTGAGGAAAAACAGTGTGGTCCTTCTGATCTAACAGAATGATAATAGCTCTTGGCTCCAGTCCTGGCTCATCATCTCCTTCACCATGGAATGTTATCTTCAGGCCATCTTTTAAGCCTTTGTTAATATGAACTTCTAAAAATCTTTTCCCAAACATCTTGCCATTGCAGCTTTCTTATCTATCTTTAGGACTGATCTGTTCCCCAGGGCCCTGGTACTACATGCACACAGACCGAATTTGCTGAACCACTCCTGGTCCTGTCCGATGAATCCTTATTTGCGTTCTAGTACCTGGGCAGTAGGACAGCACTCCACTGCTGCTTTCTTTCCAACACCCTTTCACGTTTGTTGCAAATCATGTTCTTTGGCAGAGCTAGTTTTCTTGTTGTAGCATTTTGTAAATTCTCAGATATATCCTGAGGTTACTGAGAGCTGATGCACAGTTTTTATCTCTCCTTTCTGCAGTCTTCCTCCTCCACAGAAACATATCAAAGGCATCCAGAGGAGCCAAAGCCACTATGTACTCCACTCTCCTTATTGCCTGTTCTCCATTGTCATATAATTCCTTTTTTGGAATCAGAGAACTTCCAAAGCACGAGAATCTGTCTAAACTTTTCTTCTTCATTTGGAGTCTTATCAGGATGGTATTTTAAGGCCAGTTTTATGTAAGTTTTTTTTTTAATTCTTCCTTGGTGGCATTGGGTTTGACCCTCAAAACATCATCTTAAGTGATTTCTTTCACCCTTCTCTATGACAAGGCAAGCACTTGACCATTGAACTCTTCCCAAGGCCTTCCTTTTATGGGGTTAGAGATTTGTTCACACCTATTTTATGTACTGGGAATTGAACCTAGGGACTCATGAATGCTAAACAAGCTTTCTACCACTGAACTACATCCTCAGTCCACCACCCCAGCCCTTCTTATATTGTGACAGGGTCTCACTAGGGTGCCTAGATTGGCTTTGAGCCTACTTTGTAGTCCAGGTAGGCCTTGAATTTGTAATCATTCTATGTTAGCCTCCTGAATAGCTGAGATTATAAACTAGAGTCAATGGGTCTGGCTGAAATTATGTAATTTCTTGTTAGTAGTGGAACCATTTCAAATTTTTCACAGAACTGCATTATCTGTATAGTGCAATTATTCTATTGCAAATATTCAAATTTTAATTTATCTAAAATATGATCATATTTTAAAAGAACTATTTCAATGGAGGGCCTGCTTACAACCAGAAGAACTGAAAGCAAAAACATTTGTTTGTACAGGAAATAGTACTAGAGTTAAGAGGGATATAACAAGCTTCTCTGTGTTACTTCCTCAATACCATTTAGCTTGCTACAAGCATATTTTTATTATAATAGTATAAATATTTTTTATTTTATTTTATCATAAACATTGCTTCTAATTTAATTTTTTAAATTTATTTTTGTGATTTTGAGGATTGTGATGATTAAGTTTTGTTGTCAACTTGACCTGTTAGCAATCCACAGAAATCTTGAGTGTTCTGTAACAGATTTCCTCTGAATCAAAAAGAGAAAGGAAACTCAGGGGATTTAGGGATAAATGTCCATTCCTGGAGGGCAGTGCAGGAAGAAAATTCCAGAGACTCAGGAAGTCAAGTCTGGAAAAGGGTTACAAGACCACACCCTAAGGCAAAATAAAGGAGAGGGAAATCTCTTCTCTTGCCTGGCTGCTGGTGCTTGCTCATCTATCCCTTCATTGGCATTAGAACAAAGTTTCTTCAGCCTTCCAGCCTGGACTGAAGACCAGCGGCTCCCTAGGAAGCCTTTAGGTCCACAGTGCTGGATTGGGACTGCTGAGGCATCCAGCCACAAGACTGAAAGGCTACCAGTTCCTTGACTCTCATGCTTGCAGACTGCTATTGTGGGACTGCTGTGAGCTAATCCAATATATCCCCCTTTTACTAGAATATGTTCTATCGGTTCTGTTCCTCTAGAGAATCCTGATTAATACAAATATTGAACCCAGAGCCTTGTCATGGTATGCATCACATAATATTTCTTAAAGTGTGTTGCAGGCAACACTGGATAAAAATTGAGATTTATGGGTTTCAATCATAATCCTCTTGATTTGAACCCTTCACTAGTGTCCAGGAATCTGAGTGGAATCATTGTTTTATGTGTTTTCTTCATTTATATTTCAGGATTAAGTTTTGTGTATAATGATAGTGTGCTTTGTTGCCCTTTGTAATATTTGCTATGCCCATCATCCCTCCTATAGTCTCTTTATTGTTAATATAAAAAACTTACAAAAATATGTGTTCTTGATCAGGTCAAAAGATTATGAGATAATATGCTCTTCTCTATTCTCTTCCTCCTTTCTCTCCCCCCCTCTTATCTAAGGAAACAGCAGTTCTTTTCAAGATCATTTAAGCTGTGTCATCTCTTCAACATTTAATAGCTAAAAAAAATCTGTTAGATTTAAAATTCATGACAGTGACTGGTTTCTTCATTGTGTGGGAGAAACATTTGAGACTGTCTTTGCCTCTTGTTTTGGTGGTGATGACTTTTTCTCATTCCTGTGACTACAGAAATATTGATCTCAGCATTAAACTGACCACTAATGAAATATGATGGCAATAAGCAATGACACACACCTTTAGCATCCTGGGAGCTTCATCTTTTGCTCCAGTGTTTTCCTATGTAAGTCAGCACCTGTGTGATCTATATCCTATTTGTTATTCTCCTGTAATTTTATATTGATAATGGTCCATGTGTAGGGCACAACAGCCAGCTGAGGAGACTGTTAAAATCCTATCTTAATTCAAAGACCAAAAGGAAACAGGACTGAATTTGTTTTCTTCATTTTAGTATGCTGTTTCAGGGGCAATTATTCTCTTTTACATCAAGACAAGGTTTAAAAATTGCAAGAGCCTTCCTATGTACTCTGTCAATTCATTAACTATTTATATCTTACTCTAGTAATCTCTTTATCTGAGCAGTGACCTATATAAGCCATGGTCTTCATTTAAGTTCATAGTTTCTCAATTGTCCCAATGATGTACCCAAATTATAAACTAAATATTACCAAGGTCAATGTCAGATTCAGGATAATGGTGATGATTTGTCATATCTGTTTGTTTCCTTTCATCTGCATTTCTCTGGCTTTCTTGGTTTTATTAGTTTGACCTTTTAAAATGTTTTTATTAGAGTGAAAGAAGAGAGAGAGAGAGAGAGAAAGAAAGAAGAAAGGAGAAAGTATATTCATACTAGGTTCTCTTGCTACTGCTAACAAACTCCAGATATAGTCACCATTTGTGCTTCTGGCTTTTTGTGGGTACTGAAGGATTGAACATTGGCTGGCAGTTTGCAAGCAAGCACTTTTAACAATTGAGCCGTCATTCAAGCCCCTAATTTGACACTTTAATGTCATTAGAATGTATTTTTCTATATAGCAAGACTTTTGGGGTGTGGAGTTTGAGATTTTCTCACAGTTAAACTTAGGTTATATGTTTGTGAGCAGGGATATTTTTCTCATTGCTGGGACAAAGCACACTACTTGACGGAGGTTATTGGAGGAAAGGGTAAATTTTAGGATTATCATTTTGAGGGGAAGCTTCATCATGGCAGAGGAAACTGGCTTACTTCATTATATACATTCACAGGAGAGAGAGAGAGAGAGAGAGAGAGAGAGAGAGAGAGAGAGAGAGAGAGAGAGAGAGAGAGAGAACATAAGCATAAGCTGGTTCAGAACACACAGTGCTGGTGGGTCTGCACTGGTGTTGCATTTCGTCCAGCAGAGCTCTACCTCCCAAAGACTCTACTAGGTGGGGACTAAGAAGACAGCTCAAACAGAAACACCTGAGGCTATGTGGAAATTTACATTCAAACCACCATTAAAGAATATGGACAATAAATATATATTTAAAAAAAAGAATTCTGTGTTCTTGGTGTTGTACCTTCACAACAGACATACAATGTCCTCATATCAGCTCTGATTACTTGGCTTTCTCTACTACAAAGTTAGGACCACGCCTTATAAATTGTATGTAACATTAAATTTTTGTTCAGACAGAATCTTGCTATGTAACCAGGTTGACCTTGAACCCATGATCCTCCTACCTCTACTTCCTGAATGCTGGCATTATGAACGTGCACCACATTCAAGTTAGGAAGAAGAAAGATAAACAGGAAGTGGGGCCTTGATGGATGAGAAAGGAATGTCTTATTTAAGGCTGAGGGCTCAACAGCTATTTCTTCTCTGTACTTTGATGAGTTTTTAGTCTCCCCACCTACAAAAGGAAGTTTCTTTGAACAAAAGTGGGAGCATCACTCCTGTATTAGCATAAACGTAAGTGTTTAGAGGTCATTTTAACTGGTAAAACATATTCATTTAGCCAAACAGTAATGGCTCTCCCTCTAGAGCCTATGACCTTCCAAACCACAGATTTTGACTAGGTTTTCACTACCAGGCATAAATTCTATCCTGTAGAGTAGAATCCTGTAGGCTTCAGATCCAATAAAGGAACAATTGATTATCCCATAACAGCCATGGACTATTGCACTGGTGGAGTTATCTTGACTGACTGGGTAGTGGTATAGTTCACAGTATCCTCTGCTGGTTAAGATTATTGACCAGGTTTTTCTCCCAGCCATCGCATGGCACTTTCCAAAACTATGGAGATGCATCAGCTTTCTGTAGCTGTTGTTCATTTTCCATTTCCCTGCTCCATCCTTGGAATTAGCCATGTCTCTGGTGATCTCCAGTGATCTCCCAGGTAAATTTTCTTATGAAAATTGAATTACTTTTAAATTCTTAATAGTATTATTATTGTTTGTATGTGTGGTATATAGTGTATGTCCATGAGTGTTCAGATGTGCATACCCAGTGCAAATGGATTCAGAAGCCAGAAGAGAACATTGGGTTCCACCGCTGTTGCTCTTCAGAGGTATTTCCTTGAGACAGGAGTCTCTCACTGATCTGCAGCTGACATTTTTCAGTCTGACTGATTACCAACAAACCCCAGGAATTCTCCTGTTTCCACTGCTTCAGCTAGACATGCATCCCATGCTTGGCTTTTTATGTGGGCTCTGGGGCTCAAACACATAACCTCCTGATTTTTTTTTTGTAGGTAACTTGAGTAACTTGAGTACATCTATTTCATTGTTGTCCTTTTTTCAAAATCACTTTTAGCTTTACAAATAGCTATCAAAATGTAACTGACTTCTCTTTTTTAATCTAATTTTTTTATTATCCATAATTAGATACACTTAATAAGGGAATAATGTGTTGCGTCTCCAATTCCCCTATTTCCCTCTTCCCTGTCCCCGGTCAGTTGGATTTCCTCCTCCGTGGACAGCCTGGATCAGTCCATGGGGTAGGGGGTTGTGAATAGTCTAGGAGTCAACCCTGTTCCACCCCTCTTTGCATGTTGTTACTAAGATGGGCAATGTCTCTGGATATTCTCCCCCATCATGTCTCTTACAATCTTTCCGCCCCCTCTTCTGCTCAGTTCCCTGAGTCATGGTGGGTGAGTATTAAGCCTGCTTTATTGTTGAGGCCTTAGGGGCCTCTGTACTTCTGCTTGAAGTTGTGTTTAAAATTATTGGTGTCTGTCTCGCTGGCTCATCCTGGGTTGACCAATTGGCTGTGGTTATAGGTCTCTTGCTTATCCCATCACTGCCTGCAGGGTTCCATGTGGATCCTCCACAGTAGGTCTGGGGTGGCTCATCTTTTGCCAGGATGTCAGCCATCGGTCTGCAGCTCATTGGTAGGGTTGGAAGAGCCACAGCTATTTCAGAGCCTTCTGAAAAATATAAACAGAATCTCTATTGGAGAGTGAGATCAGTATAGGTTAATGAGATACACATTCCTGAGTTGGCTAGACTCTATTATTGGTAGCCTTTTGTAAATCACTTTTAAAGTGAATTTCTCTTTGGAGGTCCCAATTTTGGTTCCCGATGTATTTTGCCCTGAAATCCCAGTTCGAGTCAAGGACTCTCCTTCACTGTGTGGATTTCTTGGCCGAATTAACAGCTGTTGATTACCTCCCCTAGACTTTGGCTCCTCCATTGCAGAAGTGCTCATTTCATGATAACCTTGTGTTATGAATTGAGCCATTATAAACATGGTTGAGCAGATGGTTCTGTGCTGAAGCAAGGAATGTTGAGGGTAGATGCCCAGTAGAGGGTTAGCTGGGTCTGTTGGTAACTCTAAATGCATCTTTCTTCAGGAGCCTCCACACTGCTTTCCATAGTGGTTGTACAAGTTTGTACTCCCACCAACAATGAATGAGGGTTCCTTTTTCCTGAATCTTTGCCAGCATCAATTGTTGGTAGAGTTTATAATGACTGCAATTCTGACTGGAGTAAGGTAGAATCTCATTGTTGTTTTGCTTTGCATTTCCCTGATGATTAAGGATGAAGAACATTTTCTTAAATGAGAATTAGCCATTTGTGTTTCCTCCTCTGTGAATTCCCTGTTCAGTTCAGATCCCCCTTTTGTGAGAGGGCTGTTTGATTTTTTATTACTTAATTTTTGAGTTCTTTGTAAATTCTAGATATTAGATCTCTGTCTGTGTTATAACTGGCAAAGATTATCTCTGATAATCTAATGTTGGTCTATTGGCTCTGAATATGGTATGTGTGTTTGTACAGAAGCTTTTTAGCTTGGTAAGATCCCATTGGTTAAGTGATTATTGCAATTCCTAGGCTACTGGAGATTTGTTCAGAAACTTTTTCCCTACTCCTATCTTGAGAAACATTCCTCCTATTTTTTCTTCCAGGGATTTCAGACTTTCAGGTCTTATGTGGAGGTCTTTGATCCATTTAGAGTTTATATTTGTGCATGGTGAGGGAAGTGGGTCTAGTTTCATTTTTTTTATATGTAACTATCCAATTTGACCAACATCATTTGCTGAAGATGCTGTCTTTTTGCCAGTGAACATTGTTGGCACCTTTGTCAATTATTATGTAACTCTTGTTACTCAAGCTAAGAGCAGGGCCTTCAATTCTATTCCATTGTTAAGTCTGTCTGGTTTTATGCCAGTACCATGCTATATTTGTTACTGTGGATTTGTAATATATCTTTCCATCTGATGATACCTGTTGAGGTGTTATTTAATTGTTTGTTTATTTTACAAAGTATAGGCTATCCAAGGCCTTTTGCTATTCCAAAGAATGAACCTGGGATTTTTATTGGCCTTGCATTGAATCTGTATATTGCTTTTGGAAAAATTGACATTTTTTTATAGTGTTGATTCTACCTATCCAAGAGCATGGAAATTCTTTCCACCTTTTCACATTCTCAATTTCCTTCTTGAGAATTTTATGTTTTCATTATATAAGTCTTTCACATCCTTGGTTAGTGTTATTCCAACATATTTGATTTTTTTTGAGGCTATTAAGGTGGATAATATTTTAATGTGTTGTATTTTGTTTGTGAGGATTTTGTTCAGAATTTTTTGCATCTAAGTTCTTCAGGGATATAGGTCTATAGTTTTCCTTTCTCATTGTATCTTTTTCTGGTTTTGAGATTATGGTGATGCTAGCTTCATAGTAGGAGTTTGGAAGCATTCCCTCTTCTGCAATTATATGAAAAACCTTCAGAAAGAGTAGTATCAGTTCTATTATGCAGGTTTGCTAGAACTTGGCTGAGAATCCATCAGGTCCTGAACTTTTCCTTTTGGGGAGGTTTTTGATTACATTTTCAGTGATTTTCTTGCTCCAAAATACTGCTGTGTGGAATATCATGATACTGGATAAGGTATTCCTCAAGGCCATGAAGGGTGGTTTTGGCAGAAGCCTCATATTCATCCCTACCCTTAATACATAATGACCACTCAAAAGCAGCTATAGCCAGGTCAGCTTTGTTGAGACAAAATTCATGTTGCAGAGTCTATCCATAACCTCCATCCTTGCCACAATCACCATTTTGTTCATGTGCTCATTGGGTAACAAAGGAATTACCAGCAAATGACTATGACTACTATCTACAGGAAGGGTCATCCTATGATAAGCTCAGTTCATATTTTACTGATTACATGGGACATAAATATTCAAATATTTTGCCAATTTGGAAGTCTATCCATCCACATGCCTCTTCCCCCAAAGTCTTTCTCACCAGTTTTATAATCATATTCCTTCCATGCCTGTGACAATAAATACAGTTGAACATTGGCTAGAACCTATGAATATATGTAATCACACTTCTGGCCATTTTACCACCTACAAAAATGTTTAACTATGTATATGTTTCAAAGTTTTTCCTGTAGAAACATTTTTTTCCTTTATCCCTGTCATTGTTTTCCCAGCAAGGTGGTATAGTATGTAGAACTATCTGTAAACAAGGCCTGAGTAGTCTTATCCACCATTTATTGATCATTGGGCATAATCCATGAGGCAATTTGTGCAGGTTTAGAGACAGAAGACATTGTAGTTAGAAGAGAAACCATAGGTATTTGCTCCACTTCTTTATGTAACTTACTTGTTGTGGCTTCAGGACACTAGCTCTAGCTCCATCACAAATACTTCCCATGGATGACTGACTGTCGCTGTGTACTTCCAACGGTATGGCTTGGTGGGTCTGACATCATCCATCTCATGATGAGAAGTTCAGGTTGAATTATAACTTCGTGGCCCATCATGAAGCATTTAGTTTCTACTAAGGTCCAATAGCAGACAAAGCAATGTTTCTCAAAGGGAGGATGATTGTCAGCAGATGACAGCATCAACTTGTTCCAAAAATACATAGGGCTTCTGATGTGATTCCTCTGTAGCACCTTGCCACAGCCTCAAACTAGTGCTTCTGTCTGGCACTGATACCTCAGTTACTATAGGGTTTGCTGGATCATATGACCCAAGTGGCAGAGTAGCCTCTACAGAGGCGTTGGACTATTGAAGAGCCTTTTCTTGTTCTGAGGTCCATGCAAAACTAGCAGTTTTCTGAGTCTCTTGGCATATAGCCCAGAATACTGCACCCAAGTCAGGAATTTGCTGCCTCCCAAATCCAAACAGGCCCTTTAGGCACTGTGCTTCTATTTTGGTGGTAGGAGGAACCAGGTGAAATAAGTAATCATTCAACTTAGAAGAAATATCCCTGCATGCTCCACACTACTGGATTACTAGAAATTTTACTGAGGTAAAATGCCCTTGAATTTATTTCCCATCTTGTGATGCACATTGCTGTACTAACAATTCCAGAGTGGTTTCTACCTCTTGCTCATTTTGTTCAGTCAGCATAATATCATCAATATAATGTACCAGTATGTACTCTATGTAAAACTCTATGTACATATTACTCTATGTAAAAGCGAGGCAGTCAAAATCCCTATGAATATGGCAGGGCTGAAGAATTAATTCACCCTCGTGTTAGGACTGTAAAGATGTAATGCTGTCCTTTCCAGCTGAAAGTGAAGTGGTTTTGGTAGGCTGAGTAGTCTAACAATGGCTGTTAGCATTCTAGGAAGGCAGAGGACCTTGTAGCTGCTCAATCCACAAAGCTGTATTTCTCAGTGGTCCCAATCCAGTGCCAGAGGCCTGGACATTCTCTGGAGACATGCTGGTGTTAGATCCACATTGGAAGGTCAACAAGGCTGAAGACTGATGCCAGCAGACCATGGTGGCAGCATCATAGGAAGAAGCAAAGGTGGCAGATAACAGGGCTTCTTCCTTGGACCTCTTTATATCTCGGCCATCTTCCACCATGGTGGGAGGTTAAATTCCCCAACTAGATAATCTTCTTTGGAAATGCCCTCGCACATACACTCATGTGTGACTTCTATATGATTCTAAATCATATGACGTTGAAAATCAAGACTACTCATTCTCTCTCCTCTCTTTTGAGAAAGTCTCATTTTGTAGCCTAGCCTGGAATTGAACTCTTGATCTCTCCTTGCCTTAGTTCCCCAAATGTTGAGATTAAAGGCATGTGCTTAATGAGGTATCTTTTCCTCTATTGCAATTATTCCTGAATGAAATCTGATTTTTCTACTCTACTGGTCAGTTCTAGCTGTCTTGAGCATACATGAAAGCACAGTTGCAGAACATAACCTTAAGATTCTGCCCTAGTACTTTGACATATATTATTAAAGACTTAAAAACAATGACAGGTAATAAACAGTTGATCTGAATACAATTCAGGTGATAAAGCTCTTTTACTGGGATTCATACTCAACATCAGTATTTTAAGTGATTGTAATAAAATTCTTCAGTCTGCTAATTCAATAACAATAATGAAAATGTGTCCTACCTTTTGTAACCTTGAATATAAAAGTTCTTTCTCTCTTGTGTGGCCCAGGTTCTTCCTGTCAAGTTTCAGAAGAGTAAACTCATTTGTGAAAGACTTGTTTTTTGGCCTTCTGTTCTGTGATTGTTATTGTCTATTAGTTAAAGACCACACACACAATGCAGATTGTATTTGCTAACAATAACAATTAATAGCAATTCTAAGAATGTAAAAGCAGAAGGGGGAAGGTTAAACTATTTGCAGTCCTTTTATATTTCTAGTATGTAGTATGACTATTGTGTGTGTGTGTGATTTCAGATTTTCTGCTTTATAATAATAGTTTTCTATACATACACAGCATGACATAACCTGTTATAACAGGAGTGTTGGGGTTCCTTGCCAATACACCAATATACCAATGTACTATAAGAGAATATTAGAATATTGCTAATGTAAAAAATACTACTGAAGGAGTTTGAGAATATTACTGAAATTAAAAAAAAATTTTCTGAGATAGAGAAGCATTTGCTGCTTGAGGTCTGTGAACACAAGCTTTAGACAAGATAAGAGAGGAAGGAGAAAGCTTGCTGCCCCTCCTTTGTTTATGGTTTATGGAGGGCTTATCTGTACTTCTTGGGAACTCATTGTAAATCTTTGGTTAGACTTCTGTTTATTATAGCTAATACATCTTGTGACGTAACTTGCTTTGTTAACTTGCATGCTTATTGGCACATATACATCTCTGTGCCCAACTATAAACCCCCCTGTCAAGTAGGGCTCAGGAACAATGCCTTTTTGGGGAGACACATGCTTGGCCCACTAGCGTAAAATAAACCCTCCACTCTCCTCTAGCTGGCAAGGCTTTGTCTGTCATTGGCATGGGGTGTTTCTACTTCAGTACCAATATGTTTATGGTACCCTTGATTCTTGTCTTATTAATTTTAAGAATTAAAATTCATAGACTATAGGGTAAGACAAAAAATTTATTAAGATTTAGAGAGAAAAAAGTACAGGGAGCTCCTGCCATGTAGAAGGGAGGAGGGGCGTTTATAATTTGGTACAGAGATGTATATGTGAGAGCCCACATGGTCACAGAGGTGCAACCCCCACTGTCTCAGCCCAGATGGACCACAAAGAGGGGCTTACAGAATAGTGATCTGATTGTTTGGAAGAGTTGAACAGCCAAAATGAGTCCTTTCTCATCTGACAAGAATCTATTTATAATCTTCTTGGGCTTTACCCTCAGGTTCAGGTGAGTCTGAGAGAGTTGATTGTTCTGATCTGAGTGGCTAGATCAGGGGCTGGTTGGTTCAGGAGTAGGCTTCGAGAGAGCTGATTGGATAGGTTGGATCACATGCTGAACTCTGGTTCTGTTCAAGCAGGCAGACTGGCCTCTTTCCCTCTTTGGGCCCTCTACCTGGCTACCTGAAAAGAAAAGCTACCTGACTAGTTCCCCTTTGCATTCCGAGTCAGCTATCATTACCGTACTGCACCCATACTGAGTTGTTTGGTGTGTGTGTAGTGGGGACAGACAGGGGATTGCTCAGCGGATCAAGTCTTCATTTATCATGCTCTCTGTCCTGTTTCCCAGTTAGCCACATGGTTGGAGACGCCATGGTTCCCTTAAAAAAAATCAACAAACACAATCTTTTATGTTCACTAATACGATCACCCTGGCTGCTCTGAGCCAGACAAATGCTTGTGTGTCCTGTCATTTTGAGTCTAGGTTGGCTATGTGTGGAAGAGCTAAGTAAGAGGAATCTTAGGTCACCATTCCTTCCTGCCGCAGTTGTTTCAGATATCCCAGCTTCAGGGTAGACAGCCCTATAACGTCTCTGTATAGCATGCAAAAAAAAAAAATCTTTCATAAAAATAACTCCTTTGATTTCTCCCAGCCTTGGACTCCGTTTAGTTAGGAGTTATGACCAGGAGGTGAGTCATCTCTGTGGAGTGAGGAGGAGACCACCTGTAGTTTTCCCAGCTGTACTGCCAGTAGAGTGAAAAGTTCATAAGCAAAGGATTGTGAGACACAATAATAAAAAAAAGAATAAAAGAAAAACGACCCCTTTGAAAAGTCCTTTCTGTTTTTCTACTATGTCCTCTAGCAATTGCCCTTTCATTAGTACAGAAATCCAACAATGTGGATGTCAAGTTGTTGTTTTTTTATTTCTGCTTTGATATTGTTCGTTAAAATAAAGTTGTACTGGGAATCACCATCTAGTCTCTGAGCAACAGTATGTACTCATCTTTTGAGGAATGAAACAGTAGCCATTATAGTATTTCATTATTCAGGAGCCCTCTAATTGCTGGCCATAGAAATTCATTTTAAATTTAATTTGGAACAAAAGATCAATTCATTGGAAGGATACTAGGATAGTTGGAGTAATAGAAGGTTTACAGTTAATCTAAACAAAAGCTGCTTGAAATTTAATTGTTTAAATGTGTAAACAGAGACCAACTGGCATGAAACACAGCCTGCTGCCGTGAGTAGGCTGACCACACCTTGTACTGGGAGAGAACAGCGAACCAAGAAATGTTTAAATGCATACCCTTCTGCTGAGCCACATTCCAGCCCCAGTTCAGACATTTCCTTACTCTATGTCTGCATCTACATTCTGCCTGGTTGTTGGAGTCATCTCTGTCTCACAGTGTGACCCTTGAGTTCCACATTTTTGTGGCTTAAAACTCCAAAGAAATACTGGCTTTGTTTCTTAATTGTAGAGAGAAAAATCTTGGGAATGGCAAGTGGGGTGGGTCCTTCTCAGTACGTGGTAGACCATCCCCTTTTGTATAGGCTCCTTTGCTTGTTGCTGTGACAAAATACATGACAAAAGCAGATTAATTCTTAACATTATTTTTGGCTCACTGTTTGAAGGGAAGGTGTGCCAGGAGAATAGGTACTAAAGAAAGTGGAGTCAAGATTAATAGATACCAATAGCCCCACTAAGGAGGACCTTAGTAGAATGTGGACCATGAGAAGGGATATAAGAATACAATCATTTTATTAAAATTTTATCAATCAATAAGAAAAAAAGATTTTAATTGGAAATAAGACTAAAAACTCCTCTCTATCAGGGTTTGATAAGGAACAAAGCATGCTCAAGAAAAATCCCTCTGACAGGGTGGGTGCGGTGTGAAATGACCTACCTACAAAGTATCTTGATACTACTGCTTTTTGAGCTTGCTTTTCCAGCTCACTAAACTGCTTTCACTCTTGGGAGTTCTTTTCATCTTCATCAGAAACTGTCTCTACTTCTATTACTAACCAAGCTCTTTAGTCCATTCTATTGTTTTGGAATACAAGAGCCTAGAGAACTGAGTTTTCTCCAACTCTGATCTGTACTTGTTACAGCTAATTCCAGCAGCCAGAAGGTGGGATCCTCTGTATCTCTTTCCTTCCTTCCACTCTGCCCTTCACTTTAGTATGATGGGAAAGCTCGCTGTGGAGGCTGGATGATAGTTCAGGAGCACCTCTCTCTTTCCCTTCCATCCTTTCTTTCCATTGTGACTTACGGTGTCCTGTGGCCAGGGACCAGAGTGGGTCTTAATCCTCTCTCCCTTGCCCTAACGGGACATGAGATGGGACAAAGAAGCACCTTGATGGCCAGTGGCTTTTGTGGAGAGCTGGCCTTGAAATTGCCGAAGTTGGGAGGTATAGAACCTACCAACCACCTGGTTGATTAACATGGAGTGGCCATTTTGGTGCTAACAACTACAACAGCACAAATTGTTCAAGACTCACAATACTAAATCCATTTTCCTGTGTCACTGACATTCCCTTGCTCAAGTCCATTCCTTCTTTCTTCCGTTCTTCCTTCCTTCCATCTATTTTTCTATAGGTCCACCTGGGTAATAGGAGCAGCAAATGAGGCTTCAGTGTTGTGACTGTTGTAGCACTTGTTCAAGCCCTCTTTATACCTGATATAATTTCCCAGAGACTCTGCAGTGTGGGTAGGGTAGATGCAATAAAAATGCTAACTTCATTACCCAGAGTCCAAATGCCCATTGGTTTCACATGCTGATCCCTGTAGGTGTCTTCTTTGTTTGTTTCTTTGTTTGTCTTTCTCATTCCCTCTTTCTTCTCTCTCTCTCTTTCTTTCTTTCTTTCTTTCTTTCTTTCTTTCTTTCTTTCTTTCTTTCTTTCTTTCTTTCTTTCTTTCTTTCTTTCTTTCTTTCTTCCTTTCTTCCTTTCTTCCTTTCTTCCTTTCTTCCTTTTTTTCTTGTCCAATCCCTGGCAGAAACAGGCATTTGAAGTTTGGGGCCTGTGGTAGTTTGAATAATGTCCCCCAAAAGAATTAAGGATTTATTAAAATTATTAATTGTCTCCAGGCTTCTGGCAGGAGGAGGTGCTACTTTGGCCTAGCCTCCTGGGGACTAATCCTTTCTAATTTGGATGTAAAATACTAAGGATAGATATGCAAAAGTAGAGCCAGAACCCTGGTCTGGAGATCTGCATTTTGTGAATCACAGTGTGTTACAGTGTGCTTGCTTGGTGCTGGTGCTGGGCTTCTGTCTCTGTTTCTGCTTGGATCTGTGAAAAGGGGCCAGCCTTCCCTTAACTTCTTCCCCTGGATCTGTTCAATAAATATTTTCCTCCCATAATCGTGCGTGGTTTAGAGATTCATCCCAGCGGCGTGTGGCTGACTACGACAGGGCCCCATCACAATTGGCCTAATGGCTAAGGAGTAAGATATGAGCAGTGACACAGACTGAGAGGGATGGCAAGCCAGACTGAATGCTATCTGAGGGCTAAATGACTGAGCCCATAACTGGAAATGGGATGCAAGTCAGTCTGCTTCCTCATACCCTAACTGCTCTAAATTTCTTGCTGCTAATTTGCTATATGCAGTACTATCCCTGATATAGATTTAACTCCCCAGGTAACAAGTCATTCCCTTAAGCATAAGTTCCAAAATGGGGGAAATTTTCCATCTGTTTTTATCTTTACCTTGAATGGCAAATTAAACTAACAAAAAGTCAAAGCCATTTATATGAGGAAGATTCTTCTCTGACTCTAGCAGTCTAATAGCTCAGGGTCAGTTTTGAAAGCTTCTTAAAATGGAAATACCTAATTCCACTGAGGTCAAAGAAAGAACTTCATAGATATTTGTAGCTGTGAATAGCATTCCAACATTGCAGAACTTAGTCCCAGGAGAAACACAGCATGTTATTGGTTCAAGGCCCAGCCAAAGAAAGAGTAATCCCAGAAGAATTTGTCAGTCAGATGAGGGTTTCTGATTCTTTTGTGACCTTGTCAGACATTCTCAGGGCCACCTGGTTTCAGAAGATGGGAAGAGGATGCTCTAACCCATCAGGTCTATTTAAGGACTTGGGGTAGATAAGAGGGACACTCCTTCCACTCCAGAGATGCTGGACTTGTCTCTCCACTGAGGATTGCCTTTTGGACTCCATTTTATGACACACATGAGAAATTGCCATAAGGTTGATACTAAGAATCTGAAGAAGCTCTTTTTCCCTCATGGCTGCCTAGCAGAGACACATCTAAATCTTCAGGTATAGTTTTTTGGGTCAAGCAAAGCTTAGATCAGGTTTGTCAGAGGCTGATACAGTGGGAACTGCAACAAGGAAGACAGACCAGTTGTCCAGCACCAAGCCCAGCATCACCTCTGCCACAGCAATGGAAACAGCCGCAAGAAGGTGTGCCAAACACTGGCAAGGGGAAGCTGGCTTATAACCCCCATAAGCCTGCCCCCAACAACACAACACAACCCCCAACAACCTCCAGTGAGGTTGTAAAACCCAAACTGCCATCAGCTGAGGATCTATCAATCAGAACACATTCATTTGTTTGTGGGGGACACCTGGAGCCAACCATGACAAGGGGAAACATAGGGGAATAGCACTTGCAGCTCCACAGGTAGGGAGGAGACCTGTGTGGTGGTTCACAGCCTGAGCATTCAGGTGAAGGGTGCTCAGGTCTGGTGAAGAACATGAAGAGAGCCAGGTGTATTTGGCTCTGGAGTACCAGGGGAGAAAAAGGGGAATAGCACCTGCAGCACAACAGGTGGGGAGGAGGCCTGTGTGGACACTCACAGCCTGAGCAGATGCTCACAGCCTGAACATTCAGGTGCAGGGTGCTCCAGTCTGGTGAATGATAGAACCTGCCTCAGGCCAGAATGCCTCAGACAGAAGAGATACTTGTTGAGTTTAAAACTAGTGGTGTTGTATTGTTCCAGGAAGAACATGCCAACCCCCACCCCTCAACAGAGGGTTTTGCTCCAATTTTAACTAGAGGGCAAAAGCTCTCTGGCAGCCACCTGGCAGAGGGGTAACATGGAGGTCTCTAAATCCCACCCACCTGAGATAGGGTGGGGAAAGAGGAGCAAATAGGTCTGCTTTGAAAACCCCTCAGCCCCAGTAGCAAGACACAGTGGTGACTACAGCCAGAGAAGGTCTCTGACACCCATAATATATTGCATACCAGACACTAGCACAAAATGGCTAGCGTACCCATAACCTCTGCAAATAACACATCTGTGATTAAAATATTATACAAAACTCAACTGCCATACAGAACAGAACAGGCCCTGCATACCCAATGAAAACTTGTATTGGCACCCACATTAAGAAAACTAGACTCTTACCAGGAATGAGCAGAAGCCAATGTAAAAAAAACACAGCAATTCAAGCTGAGACTCCCCAACCTAGCCAGCCCTACAAGGGAAGAGGCCAACGAGAAAGCAGGGGAGATAATAAAACCAGAATCCCAAAATGAGAATATATTAGCTCCTTGTCATAGCTGCAATGAGATCATGACCATGATGATGGCTGAAACAGAATTGTCAAAAAAGATGTAAATGTCAGATCTTACTTAGTGAACTCACAAAAGAACAGAGTCAAATGCCGCATATTCTCCCTCATATGCAGTTCCTAACCAGAATAAGCTTAAACTCTAAGCAAACCTGACAGGTGAAATGAGAGACTGTGAAAGAGGTAGAAGGAATGGGAGGGGTAGGGGTGATATCAGGCCCCTTATAAAATAACCCAGTATATAAAATAAGCTAAACCAATAATGAATCAAAATCGCAAAATCCTTACTCTCATACAGTAAGCTCTTGAGAATGAAGTGGGCATTGTCTAGTAAGCGGGGCTGTGAATGGAGGGAGGAAATCAAACCCCATGAAAATTTGATCAGACCTGCAACTCCCTGTTCCAGTCATTGGATCAGTGATGGTTAAGTTTTGTTGTCCCCAAAACAAGAAAGGTTTCTGCCAAAGTTCTTGAATACCCACCATAGGCCAAAGGTAAGATCCTATTGCTGAAGAAAACACAAAAGACATCAAACAACACCGAGAGACCATGAGAGATCCAGAATGGTATCCAGTACCCAGGTGGTAGCAAGTGCAGTACTGGAAGGCACAACATAAGATGACGGAGAAAATTGGTCAATGATATTTGGAGAAAGCAGAGACCACTGATACAATATGCAGATTGTTGCCATGAGAAGGCTGAATACACTTCCTTCTGGGAGAGATCAATGGAACAAGAAATGATCACTGGTGCAATAAAGGCACCAAAACCTAGGGTGGGGGTAATCAACAGCTTTTAAATTGGCCAAGAAATCCACTCAGTGACAAGGAACCCTTAACTGCAATTGGGACTCAGCCAAAATCCTACAGAAACCAAAAAAAATGGGGCTCCAAAAAGAATTCCCCATTACCAGAGAACTACAGGGAGGCTAATCTCAAAAGAATTTTGCCAAATTAGAAATGTGTGTCTCATTTAACCTATACTGATCTCACACTCTGATGGAGATTCTGTTTGTATTTTTCAGAAGGCAGTGAAAGAGCTGTAGTCATTCCAACTCCACCAATGAGCTGCAGGCTGAAGGCTGATATCCAAGCAAGAGATGAACCACCTCAGGCCTATCGTGTAGGCCCCAAGTGAAACACTTGAGAGAGTGACAGGGCAAGAAAGAGACCTATAGCCATAGCCAATCAGTCAATCCAGGATAAGTCAGTGAGACAGACACCAACAACTACTAACACAATTTAAAGTAGAAGCACAGAGACTCTTAAAATTCACAACCATAAAACAGATTTAAAACTCACCCTCCATGACTCAGGGAACTAAATGGAAGATGGGGCAGAAATATTGTAAGAACCATGGTGGGAGAGATTACCCAGAGACATTACCCCCCTCAGCTACAACACCTAAAGGTGGGCACTTGGCTGCCACCTGTGCTATCCATTACCCCTTATCACATGTACTGATCCAGTGTGCCCATTGAGGAGGATACCCAGTGGATTGGGGACAAGGAGGTGGGAAACTGGAATATCAACCCAATATTTGCTCATTCGATGTATCTAATTTTGGACAATAATGAAAAAAAAAAGGAAAAAAATATGTAAATGAGGTGAAACAACAGTACAAGCATAGACATGAGACTGAACCTAATGGAGAAAAATCTGACTGACTTCAAAAACACATTAAGTGAATTGTAGGTGAACCAACTATGAGAGTAGATTATCAGCTGTTCAATTAGGACTTAGCCAAAATCAAGAACAAAGTCCAGGAGACATTAGCAAAAAAAAAGTAGATTGGAAATTGGAACTCACCAAAGAAACAGAGATTATGAACAAAAATATAACATAAACCAAGAATCAAACAGGATTTAAAAGCCTCCTTGGAATCTTTGAGTCCCAGAGTTGATAACCTGTGGAACAGATTCTCAGACCTCTAAGACAAGACAGAAGAAATTAAAAGGATTCCATAGGCTTCGATAAATTCAAAAAAAGTGAACAAAGTATGAGGGATCTGCAGGATACCTTAAAGAGACCAAATCTCAGGATCATGGGGATCCCAAGGGAAAAGAAACCCAGGCCAAAGGCATAGAAAATGTTTTCAACAAAATTATACAAGAAAAAATTCCTTATCTTACAAGAGAAAAGCCAGTCCACATACAAGAAGCCCACAGAACTCCAAACAGACAGGACAAAAGAAGGAAATCTCCAAGACACATCTTAGTTAATATGCTAAACATAGAACATAAAGAGAGAGTACTCAAGGCAGCAAGAGAGAAACAATGCATCAGTTATAAAGGCAAACCCATCACACTTACCTCAGACTTCTCATTAGAAACCATGAAGGCCAGAAGGACTTGGAATAATGCTCTTATAGGCCTGAAGAATTATGAATCCCAACCTAGACTATTGTATCTGGCAAAGTTAACCCTCATAATAGATGGAGAATTGAAAAAGTTCCATGAGAAAAGCCAGCTTTAAGATTATATAAACACAAAGCCTAATTTACAGAGGACACTACGGGAGATAATCCACACCTACCTAGCCACCTACCTCAGGAATCTAATAGAAAATGAGCATAGCAATCAAAATTATTGGTCTAACATGAGGAATCAACCCCCATAAATCCTCCAACATGGCAGGACTTAAAGCAAACCTCACAATTATAACTCTGAATATAAATGGACTTAAATCTCCTCTAAAAAGACACAGATTAGCAGGGTGGATTAGAAAAAAGGACCCTTCCATTTGCTGCTTTCAAGAAATGCACTTCACCTCTAAAGATAGAAATCTTCATAGGGTAAAAGGATGGAAAACAATTTTCCAAGTGAATGGAAATAAAAAGCTAGAAGAAGTAGCTACATTAATATATGACAAAATAGACTTTAAACCAATATTAATTAAAAAGGATAATGAAAGTCACTTCTTACTCATCAAGGGAATGATTCAACAGAGGATATCACTGTCATAAATATGTATGCACCAAATAGAGGTACACCACATTTCATAAAGCAAAATTTACTCAATAACAAAACAGAAATTGACTCTAATTCCATCATAGTAGGAGACTTTAATACCTCACTATCATCTGTAGACAGATCATCCAAATAAAAGGTCAGCAGGGAAATAACAGAGCTTAACATCAACATAAATCAACTAGACCTAACATTTATATATATATATATATTATATATATGTATATATATATACATATATATATATATATATATATATATAACATTCCATCCCAAGAACACAGAACATACATTCTTCTCAGCATCCCATATAACCTTATCCAAAATAGACCACATATTAGGTCATAAAACATGTCTCAACAAATTCAGGAAGAATTTTTTTGAGTTGTTCTCCATTGTTTTGGGCCACAATATATTAAAGTTAGAAATTAACAATGGGAGGAGTGGCAGAAATTACACCAACCATTGGTGACTGAACAATATGCTATTAAACATTGAATGGGTCATTCAAGAAATCTAAATGGAAATCAAAAATTATCTAGAAATAAATGACAATGAAAACACAACATGAAAAAAAAAAACATGGGACACAATGAATGCAATCCTTAGGGGAAAATTCATAGCACTAAGTGACTTCATAACAAAGACAGAGAGATCTAAAATTAATCACTTAATCACCCACCTAAAGGCATTGGAAAAACAAGAACAATCTAATCCTTGGAGCTCAAGGTGAATGGAAATAATTAAAATCAGAGCTGTGATTAATGAAATGGAAATGAAGAAGACAATTCGAAAATAGAGGAAACAAGGAACTGGTTCTTTCAAAAAATAATAAGATTTCAAACCCTTGGCCAGTCTAATTAAATGAAAAAACGAAAAGTCCAAAATCAACAAAATCAGAAATACAAAGGAAGAGGTCATATCAGATTCCAATGAAATTGGAAGAATCATCAGGTCATACTTCCAAAAACTCTACTCCACAAAATAGGAGAGCCTGGAAGAAAAGAATTAATTCCTCAACACCTACCACTTATAAAAGCTTAACCCAGAGCAGATAGAGCTCCTCAATAAACCTATCAACTCCATGGAGATTGAAAATGAAAAGAAAAACTCCCCAAAAGGCAAATTCCAGGACCTGATGGATTCACAGCCAAATTCTGCCAATCCTTCATCATAGTACTAAAACCACTCTTTCTGAAGCTTTTCATATTATAGGAAAAGATGGAATGCTTCCAAACTTCTATGAAGCTAGCATCACCATCCTAATCCCCATACCAGAAAAAGATGCCCCAAAAAGGAAAATTACAGGCCCAAATCGCTGATGAAGTTAGATGCAAAATCTTGAACAAAATCCTCGCAACCTAGATACAACAATCCATCAAAAATATTATCCATCTAGACCAAGTAGGCTTCATCCCAGGGATGCAGGGATGGTTCCATATAAAGAAGTTGATTAATGTAATCCACCACATTAATTCACTCAACCACAAAAACCACATGGTCATTTCAATTGATGCAGAGAAGGCCTCTGACAAAATTCAATAGCACCTCATGATCAAAACTCTGGAGAGGCTAGGCATAGATGGCTTATACCTCAACATAATAAAGGCAATATTAAAACCCCTAAAGCCCAACTCATACTCAATGGGGAAAGTCTTAAGGTGTTCCCACTAGAACAAGGTAGGGGTGTCTATTCTCACCACTGCTCTTCAACATAGTGCCTGAAGTTCTATCCTAAGCAGTAAGACAGGAGAAAGGCATAAAAGGGATACAAATTAGAAAGGAAGAAGTAAAACTATCCCTTTTTGCATATGACATGATCGTATAAATACACCTGAAGAATAGAATCAGTAAACTCTTAAAAGTGATGAATTTCTTCAGCAAAGTGGCAGGATACAAAATTAACACACAAAATTCAGTAGCCTTCCTTTAGACAGATGATATGCATACAAAAAGACATCAGAGAGAATGTCCCATTTTCAATAGCCTCAAAAAAATCAAATACCTTTTAATATCACTAACCAAGGATATGAAAAACTTGTCTAATGAAAATATGGAAATGCTCAAGAAGGAAGTTGAGGAGGATATGAAAAGATGGAAAGATATTCCATGCTCATGGATAGGTAGAATTAATATAGTAAAAATGGAATCCTATCCAAAGTAATATACAGATTCAATGCCATGCCAATGAAAACCCTGGCTTCATTCTTCACAGACATAGAAAAAATAATTTCAAAATTATTTGGGATGGCAAAAAGGCTTCAGATATCCTTAGTAAAAAAAAAACAACAACAACAACAACAACAAAAAACTTCCTCAGGAGGTATCACATTTCCTCATCTAAAGACATACTACAATACCATAGTAACCAAAACAGCATGGCACTGACATAAAAACAGACAGCCAGACCAATAGAACAGAATTGAAGACCTGCTCTTAGTTTGAGTAACTATAGTTACTTGATCTTTGACAAAGGTGCCAACAATGTTTGCTGGCATAGACATACCATCTTCAACAAATGGTGCTGGACAAATTGTATAAATACTTATAAAAAATGAAAATAGACCCATTCCTCTAACCATGAACAAAAATCAACTCCAAATAGTTCAGAGACCTCCACATAAGACCTGTAACTCTAAAAAACCTGGAAGAAAAAATATGAGGAACTATCCATGAGATTGGGCTAGGGAAAAACTTCCTGAACAAACCTCCATTAGCCCAGGAAGTGCAATAATCACTTAACCAATAGGATGTCATAAAGTTTAAAATCTTCTGTACAGACAAACATACCATTCTCAGAACCAATAGACCACCATCTAACTGGGAGATAATTTTTGCCAGCTAGAACACAGAAAGTGATTTAACATCTAGGACTCATAAAGAACTAAAAAAATAATAAATCAAACAGCCCTCTCACAAAATGGGGCATTGATCTCAATAGAGAATTCACAGAGGAGGAAACACAGATGGTAAATTCTCACTTAAGGAAGCATTTGTTCATCATCTTTAATTATCAGGGACATGCAAATCAAAACTACAAGGAGGTTCCACCTTACTCCAGTCAGAATGGCAATCATTAAAAAAAATCTAACAACAATAGATTCTGGTGAGGATGTTTGTGTGTGTGTGTGTGGGGGGGAGGAACCCTCATTCATTGCTGGTGGGATTGCAAACTCGTTCAAACACTGTGGAATGCAATGTGGAGACTCCTGAATAGAATCGATATAAACTACCAATGGACCAAGCTATTCATCTACTAGGCATCTGCTTTGATATTTCACACCTCAGCACAGAGACATTTGCTCAACCATATTTACTGTAGCTCAATTCATAATAGCTAGAAATTGGAATCAACCCAAATGCCCATCTCTGGATGAATGGATATCAAATTTGTGGTTCATTTACACACTGTAATTCTATTCAGCAGAAAGGAAAAATGACATAATGAAATTTCAAGAAAAGCAGACGGACTTTGAGCAGATCATTCTTAGCAAACTCATACAAGAATAGAGATTCAAATGCTGAATATTCTCCCTCATAATATTCTCCTCTCCTAACCAGGTTAAGCTTAAACTCTAAGCAAACCTGTGAAATGAGAGACTATAAAAGGGGATGGAAGGAATGGGGGGAGGAAGAAAGGGTGGGGGACGTACCAATAATTAAACCAATAGTGAATTGAAACCATAATATCCTTACTTTCATACAGGAAGCTCTTGAGGAATATGTATGTGGGCATAGCCTACTAGTAGGGGTCAAGAATAGAATGGGAGGAAACCTAACCCCATGAAAAATTGATCAGATCTGCAACTCCCTCTCCCAGTCATTGGTTCCTTCCCACACTGAACTGTTGATCAAAATGACCTATGAGGTTCCCAAATCAAGTTAGGCTTCTTTCAAAGCTCTTGAATACCCACTCCAGGTCAAAGGTAAGATCCTATTGCTGATGAAACCAAAGAAAGTCATCACACAACACTGAGAAACACTGTGAGATCCAGAATGGCAACCAGCTCCCAGATGGTAGCATGTGTAGTGTTGGAAGGCACTACATGAGTTGCCAGGGGAAATTGGTCAATGATATTTGGAGAAAGCAGTGACCACTAATATATAATTCAAACTATTATCATGAGAATGCTGAACACATTGCTGTATGGGAGAGATCAGGGAGTCAAGAAGTGATCACTTGTGGAATAATGCCACCAAAACCTAGGAGGGTATTCAGTGGCTTTCAAATTAGCCAAGAGATCCACTCAGTGACAAAGATTTCTTAATTGGAATTGGGATCCAGGGCAAAATCCCATGGGGACCAATAGCTTGGGCTCCAAGGGGAGATTCCTACTACCACAGAAATACAGAAAGGCTACTCCCAATAAAATCTTCCCAAATTAGCTATGTGTATCTAATTTAACCTATACTGATCTCACTGTCAGATGGAGATTTTGTTTGTATTTTTCACAAGGCAGCGAGAAAGCCATGGTCAATTCAGCTCCACTAATAAGCCACAGGATGATGGTTGACATCCCAGCAAGAGATGAACCACCCTGGGCTTCTCTTGTAGGCCCTAAATAAAATCTTGGAGAGAGTGACTTGATAAACAAGAGACCTATCACCACAGCAAGTCAGTTAACCCAGGATAGGTCCACAAGACAAACACCAACGATAGACATCCAACACAACTCAAAGCACAAGAACAGAGACATTTGAGGTCTCAACAATAAAGCAGACTTTTAAAAGTTACCCACCATGATTCAGGGAACTGAGCAGAAGAAAAAGATTGTAAGAGCCATGGTGGGGGAAAATATCCAGAGACATTGCCAACCTCAGCAAAAACACACAAAAATGGGGGGAACCTGACTACCTCTTGTGCTATTCATAACCCCCTACCCCATGGAATGATCCAGTACAGCCACAGATGAGGGCCCCCAGTGGGTTGGGGACAGGGAGGAGTGAAATGGATATACCATCATAAGATTTGCTCATACAATGTATCTAATTAAGGATAATAAAGATATTAACAATAAAATTTTAAAAACCCTGAATGAACCCCCCCCCCCAAAAAAAAGAATCTAAAGAAAATGAGGCTGTTGTTTCACTACAACACACTTTAGTCCCACTGCAAACTGGATAATGGGGATATTTGGTTCAAAGAATGGAAACTTAAACCATTCTTCAGCTGGATACATTTTTGTAGGAACCAAAGGAAATGGTCTGAATTACCTTTTAAGCAGGCCCTTATTGCTCTCTACTAGAACAGAGCTATGGGTAAAAAGGAGAAATTTTGATATCTTAGATGATTGCAGATTGTGCCCTAACCCTGCTTTAAAATGGAAAACAGGTGGCAATGAAATTCAAGTAAAATATCTTCTACCATTCTGCAGATTTTTATCCTACCTTCCCCACACAAGGAGGCGAGCTTCCTGTCATCCATCTAGTCCCATGCCTACAGCACTCTCCCTCTCCCTGAGGACAATTAGAGTCCCTGGTACTTATCAATCACAGCCTCTCAGAAATACAAGGAAAAGCTAGGCAGATTCTAGGAGGACTCCCAGGACATCATTGGGTAACTAGCACTCCAAATTCCCTGCCTCTATGTCACAGCAGGCTCTTGCCTTTCTGCTGCATTTCCAAAGGGGTAAGTTTTTTCTCATGCCAAGCCTACTGCTCTATTTTCTCTTTTCACTGCCCAAAAACTATTTAGAATTCACTGATCCAGATGACTATGTTAGCCTTAGAACTTTTAATAATACAGGAACCTCAGATCCAGACTCTGTTGTTGGACACTGTCTTTTGGTGTGCAACAACCAATCCATGAAGGAAGAGACCAATTCCTCATCTGTCTACCACTCTCTTACAAGGCTGAAGGTACCCAGTGAAATAGACTGAAAGACGGAAAAACAAAAGACTGTTTTACAGACCTGCCAAGGATTAATATTGTTCTCTGTGAAGATAGCAATAAAACCCTTTTATTTTTCTAACATAATTGTGTCATACGTATTCATAATTCCTTTCATGTAATTTGCTTGTATGTCTTATCCTAAGACAACATGGGATAAAATGTAATCTGCCCCTAAGATTCTCCAAAATAACAAAACTTCTGGCTACCTGTTTTTTAATTCATTTCTAGAATTTTTATTGTTGCTAAAATATGCTAAAATTATTTTTATTTTTTTTGGAAAACTTAGTTAAATGAATGTATGTATAAATGCAAGTATTTTGGGGATATAGTAAAAAGTCACCTACATGCATATTACCTTATAAACTGAGGTATTCTTAACTTCTTAAAACCTCTTAAATAGTATTTTGGGGCCTATTAAATGTTTCATAAAACCTTAAAGTGCTACTTACTTACATAGAACAGCATTCATTGGAGTTATGAAAGTTTCATTATGCTACTAAATTTTATATTGGATACATAGATTTTGATAAGGATTTCTTTCCAAAACAGGTTCTGAAGAAAAAAATATTCTGAAATTAATTCTTTCTGAATAATGAAGTGATTATTTTTTCCTATTTGAGTTTTTCAGGGTAAGGTTTTGGTATCCTGCATCAGGACAAAGAAATTAACATAAATATTAAGATTTGTATATTAACATAAGCAAAAAGGAACCACATAGTAATCATTCCTTTGATCTTTCTTTTTTATTAAAATTAAAAATTATTAAAATTTTTTCATATTCCCTCATTACTCTTTTTTATATGAAAATTTTTTTATTATCCATAATTAGATACATTGAGCAAATAATGAGTTGATATCCTCATTTCCCCAATTTCCCTCTTCCCTGTCCCCATTCAGCTGGATATCCTTCTCCGTGGGTAGTCTGTCATCCCTTCCCCAACACCCCCTGTCTCAAATCCCTTCTTTGTCCCCACTTTTCCTTCTTCTATTTTATTGCCTTTTTGGTTAGCCCTCCACCATCATCCATGCAACCTGTTGATAAGGCTCATATGATGCAGGTCTTGTATAGATAACAGCAGACATTGTGAGCCCATGAATACAGTGATCACTTTGTGTCCAGGAGATGGCATTCCAAAGCACTCCTCCTCATCCTTGAGATCTTACATTTTTTTCTACCACAGTTCCTTAGCCATTGGAGGGTATGATAGTGATGTCTTATTTAGAGCTTACCACCTCACTGTCACTTCTCAGCACTTGATGATGTTTTTAGTCTCCTCAGTGACCACCACCATCTGAAAAGAAAAGCTTCTTGAACCAAAAGTGAATGCAATACTAATATAGAGGCATAACATAAGTATTGAAAGGGCAATTTGGTGGGTATAATATAACCATGAGCCAAGCAACAATGGTAGATTCATTCCCTAGGGCTTATGACTCTTCAAGCCGTAGGCTTTTGACAAGACTTTAGTATCAGGCATGAATTCCTTCCTGTGGAGAGGGGGCCTCAAATCTAATCTGAAAGCTGTTGGTTACCACCATGACTGACATACCAATATTGTACTAGTGGACACATCTTTCCAGGTTGGCCAGTTGTGTAGCTTTCAGGGTTCACTGATGATTAAGACTGTTGATGACTGGTCTCTCCAGCCAGCTGAATTGCACTTTCCAACACTATTACTGCTAATGAGAAGCTCAGTTCCAGCTTGAATTTCTCAGTGTCTACATCTGAAACATACCATGTCTTCAGCAATAGGGCCTTACCATCTAGTTATGTTTAGCAATCAATGGCCTTGGCTAGTGTCTGTATTGTTTTGCCTTAAGGATCTCCCTGACCAACAATTGATTAGAAGGTAATTCCGCCATTTTAAATTAATTTTTTTTGTAACAATCTGTGGCTTCTGGGTGCAGTTGTATCTAATCAAACAGTGTACTTCTGTCCAAACTCTCTCCCTTTTTCAAACTTATTTTTCTATTAGCTAACAAAGAATGTGTGTTTTTTTTTCTGTGGCTTATTTATAAACTTTTCAGTTTTGGTTATTTATTTAATACACATGAGTAACAAAAATAATAGAACATTAAATCATTTATATTAATCAAAATATGTATAAGTAATATACAATAAAATACTTTCATTAGATTATTTTCTATGGACTTCATGAATAGTCAATATACACATAAGTGTAAGATTTTTATTAAGGCTGTGATACATGTAAAATGATGGCTATATATTTTTACAGATCTTTACAATACATTTCTTTTTAACAACAAAATTAGAGAAGCTACAATTATAACATGTAGTAGCATTAAGAATGTAGGTTGGGCTGAAGAGATGGCTCAGTAATTAAGTGGGCATAAGCCTAAAATGAAACAGAGACCCAAGTATTGGATTTCTACAAACTTCAGGGTCAGTATAAAGAGACTCCTGCTCAAAACAAGACCAGGTGGAAGAGCAAAGGAGGGGGAATCAGATGTTTCATTCCAGCAACTGGCCAGTTCAGGCGAGTACCCCCCACCACAGTTGAATAAAGGCACCACAAGGATACATACCTATGCATACAGCCCCACACACATACACCACTCCATACCCCCCACACACATACACCACACGCACACACAAAAAATACACACGCAACAAAGAATAAAAAATAAGCAAGCAAACACAAAAGAGTTTAGGTTAGTTTATACTGTATTTAATAAAAATCATTATGTTATTAAGTCTTAAAAATGATAACTAGAGCAGAGGAGATGGCTCTATGGTTAAGGTTCAAGTATAGGTCCACAAGTGTGGGGACCTATAACCCAAGCACTGAGGAGACAGACACAGATAAAGAATCCCTGGGCTTTAGTCTAGGCAAATTGGTAAGCTCTAGGTTTAGCAAAAGACCCTGTCTCAGGAAGTGAGTTGGAGAGTGATTGAATAACACAGGCAGCAGCATCCTCTGGCATCCATATGCAACATACATGTGCAAGGATCCTTGCACATATGTCCACAAAGTTAAAAACACTACACACATACATATGCAAAAATGATAACTAATATTATAAATTTAAAAATAATTTTTAACCTACAGTTGTGACATCAAGGGATAAAATCTATTGTTTGTCTACTTTTACAATCCTATTTCATAAAATGGATTTTTTTTCCAGGTTCTTATTTTGTCCAATTTAATCTAAAGAAAAAAGTTATCACTTCACAACTAAGCTCTTGGTGCCTGATTGGCCTGTTTAAAGCCCCAGCAATGATAGAGTTAGGCTCCTGTCTTTAAAATAAAATAAAAAAGTCTTTTACTTTATTTATATTAAGAGCCATGTATCGATTTTAGATATGATTGCTTAATGCTATGAAAAACCAATTGTATCAACAGTTTGACTTAAAAATAACAGACATTATGAAATTTTTGGTGTTTCAAAAACCTATCTCTACATACATATATCATATACATTTCCTACATGTTCTTATGATTTTTAAATTGTTCACATAGTACCAAATTTGCTTCTAAGTAAGTACTCACATAAATTAAAATTGTTAACTCAGCCCAAATTCCTTTTAGTTCACTGTACAACTGGAGTTTTGTGAAAACTGGAGCTCTGGCAGGCAGCTCCATCCAACAGGCTAAGCTTGGCCACCTGCTCCAGTGTGCCAATTAAAGAGATAGCATATGGCAAAAGATAGTGAGAGGAGATTTAATCAACATGGCCATGTTCAGGAAACAAATAAAAAGACCCAGTAACCCTAAGTCTGTCTTCAAGATAAAGAAATTAGACACAGTAAAAGAAAGATACACAGTTTAAGTAGGCCTGGTCAAAATGTGATCTTGATCTTTTTCTCATTTCTGATTCTGCAGTACTGTCTGGTTCTACAGAAATGCCCATCACTGGAAGGGATGAACCAGTGCTCACAATCATCACTGCTGGACTCACTGGTGGGTAAATGCCCGTGTGTGTGTGTGTGTGTGTGTGTGTGTGTGTGTGTGTGTGTGTGTGTGTTATGCTGGTAGGCTTTGTTGTTTCTAGAATCCAAGAAATATAACAGTGGCATTTCTACTTTCACCTCTCTTGTAAATTATATGACAATTCCAAATTAAACTTCTTATGATGCAGGGGATCCAGCCAATCCTATGGTAGGAAATCCAAAGCCTCTTCTCTAACTGATAGTTGAAGTAGGAAGAGGGTTGTGGTCCCTTAGGCAAGGACCAAGACCTTAATTAGCAAGGAAGAAGTTATAAAAGACTGATTATTCTATCTCCTTTAGCAGTTCCCCAATCCTCCAAAAAGAATAGGAAAAAAAAAAAAGAGATTTCTGGGACCACAGCCTTCAGGGAGGCATTGTGGCAGGGATCTATGGGGAAGGGGGGATGTCATAGTTTGATCCAGGTGTCCCCCACAAACAAATGAATGTATTCTGATAGATTGATCCTCAGCTGATGGCAGTTTGGGTTTTACAACCTCAATGAAGCTGTGTTGTTGGGGGTGGGCTAATGGCATTTGGCACACCTTCCTGCCGCTGTTTGCAGTGCTGTGGCAGAGGTGATGTCCAGCCCTCTGATCATGCCATCGGTTTCCCTGCCAGGATGGAGTCTCCCCTCGAGTCCGTAAGCCAAATAAACCCATTCCTCCACAAGCTGCTTTTGTTTGGGTTCTTCCTGCGCAGCAACTAGAAAGCTGACCTCAACAGTTTTGGTACCAGGACGTGGGGTCATCTGTTGCTGCTAGAACCCTGATCTTGTGGCTTTGGGCTTTTGGAAGTGATCTGCAGAAGGAATGTGGACAGATTGGATAGCTTTTCCTAAGAGGTGCCTTGCAGTGCTGTAAGTACAGCGTATTGGATCATTCTGGTCAGAGTTTAAAGACCTGAATGTAATGAGAACTGTGGACTGTGAGGTTTGGCTTATGAGGGTGAGAAAGAATTTTGTCAGGACTGTGCCAGAAGCAGTTTGTGTGCGAGGCTTGCTGTATTCTGCCTGCTTGTGTCCTGGGAACCTGTGCAGGGTTGTTTTACGTAAAGATGGACTGGTGTGAGCAGATGGAGATGGCACAGAAAGAAAGATCTTTGGGTTGAAACTGCTCCCTGTTCAC
>PVHP010018540.1:0-33025 GCA_004024765.1 Zapus hudsonius
TATCCCCAATTCCCCGCTGCCCTCCCCTCCCCCCTTCACTGGATAACCTCCTCCATGGGTCGTCTGGATCAGTCCTTGTGACAGGGGACCATGGATAGCCTAGTATTCAGCCAGGTTCTCCTGGCCATGCCTCTGGATAATCTCCTCCACCACGGCTCTTACAATCTTTCCGCCCCTCTTCCGCATAGTTCCCTGAGTCGTGGTGGGTGAGTATTAAGGCTGCTTTAAGGTTGTGAGCTTAGGGGTCTTTGTGTTGAAATCATTGGTTTCTGTCTCACTGGCTTAACCTGTGTTGATTTAACGTCTGTGGCTGTGGGCCCCTTGTTCATCCCGTCCTTCTCTGCGGGGTTCCATTTGGATCCTCCACGATATGACTGTGGTGGGTCCTCTCTTGCCAGAATCTCAGCTATCGGCCTACTGTCGGTTGGTAGGGTTAGATGGGCCCCAGCTCTCTCGCTGCATCCTGAAAAATACAAACACAGTCTCCATCGGAGAGTGAGATCAGCGTAGGTTAACAAATATACACAATTCTGGATTACCTAGATTCTAGTTTTAGTAGCCTCCCTGTCACTTGCTCCCATAGTGCATCTTGTTTTGAGTGAGTTGATTAATCTTTAATTCACTTAATGTATTTCTGAATTTGTTCATATTTCTCTCCATCAAATTCATTCTGGAGTCTATGCTTGAGTAGGAGTGCTTCATCTCATTCATGTCTTTTCTCATAATTTCCATATCAGCCCTTAACTGCATCATATTTGCATTGCTGTTGTGGTCAAGAGTCATATTATTCTCACTCTGCAATTGTATATGAGCTCCTTCCCCTTCCTTGCCACTTTCGTGTTCCATAATGGGACTAGGGGCCCTGGTTTGGGAAGTTACGTTTTTTCCTTTGGTTTCTGCCCATGCCCAGATAGGGAAGTGGGACTCAGTGGTCCCGAAGCTGATGAGAGGCTGGGCAGGCCTTGATCTTGGGCCTGGATCCCAGTCAGGCAACCAAACCTCCACGGAGAGACAACTCTTCCGCCACGAGGGGACAAAGGCAGAGCCTGAGGTGCACAGGGCACAGCTGCTGGCTCCCCTGCAGAGACGAGAGCAGCCGGGAACCCCGCAGTTGTCCCTAAGTTGAGGAGAGGCTGGGCGGCCCTGGGGCCTGTATTCCAGACAGGCAACCAAACCTCCACGGAGAGACAACTCTTCCCCTCTCATATCGTGGAGAGGACCACCTCTGAGGACCGGATGCTCCCGTGGGGGAAGCCACTCAATTGGCGCCAAGGACCGGGAATCCGCCCCAGGGGACAAGGCAGACCCTGAGGTGCACAGGGCACAGCTGCTGGCTCCCCTGCAGAGCCGAGAGCAGCCGGAACCCCGCAGTTGTACTATTTTTTTTTTTTTTTTGAGACAGGGTTTCATGTATCTCAGGTTAGCCTCAAACTCAAGTAAGAGGATGACCTTGAACTCCTGACACTATGTCCCATTTATGCAATTGAACCCAGGGCTTCCTGCATACTAGGCAAGCACTCTACCAGTCCCCAGAATAGAAACATTTTTTGTAGAATGATATTGGCAAGATAAAATTTTAAAGTTGTGAAGTTACACAACGGGGTTTTTTCTCCAAATGTTTTGCACACTTGCCAGTTTGTGAACTGAATTTTATGGCAGTATTCTGCTGTCTAGATGTTAGGACACAATAATATAGGAAATAAGAGCGTGGATTTCTGTATGATGTGAATAAAAATGGAAACAAATTGTTAAACAGTTTTCTAACTCTTGAAATTTCATTTCAGAGAGACACATCTCAATTCAGATGCAGCTTGCTGATCTGGAGAAACTAGCTTTTATACCTGAAGGAGATTTTAATTCTGCCAGTTCACTGAACTCAGATAATCCTGATGCAGGTATTTCTATTCTTGGAACTCCCTCTCCCCCTGCTTAATTTCTGATGTGTTACTACCTACCTTTCAGCTCATGAAAATAGTTTCCTACTAAACTCTTAACAGTTGTAAAATAAAAATGTTTTTACCTAGAATATTGATAGTCTTCTGTCTACAAAGTTGCTTTGGAATAAATTAGCTGTTACCTCTAAAGAAATTACAAATTCAGGCATTGTTGCGGTCAGCTTTCTAGTTGCTGCGCAGAAAGAACACAAACAAAAGCGGCTTGTGGAGGAATGGGTTTATTTGGCTTATGGACTCAAGGGGATACTCCATCCTGGTGGGGAAAATGAGCAGAGGGGTAGACATCACCTCCGCCACACCACTGGAAACAGTGACAGGAAGGTGTGCCAAATACTGGCAAGGGGAAGCTGGCTTATAACTCCCAAAAGCCCACCCCCAACAACACAGCTCCATAGAGGTTGTAAAATCCAAAATGCCATCAGCTGAGGATCGATCATTCAGAACACATTCGTTTGTGGGGGACACCTGAATCAAACCATGACAGTCATATTTAAGGGCTTCATTTTCTTTTAATTTTTCTTTTTTTTTTTTTTTGATAGCTTCCATAATTATAGACCAATAAACCATTATGATTCTTTCTCCCCTCTCAATTAGTCTCTTTTGTTTCAGTGTCATCAACTTTTCTTCCCATTATGTGTAGGTATTATCAGGCACTGCAAAGTCATGAATATCAAGGCCATTTTGTATTTGGAAGCTTGCATTGTAAGCAGTCCTACCCTTCCTTTGGCTCTTAAAATCTTTCTGCCACCTCTTCTGCAATGGACCCTGAGCCTTGGGAAGAGGTGTCCCAGTGCTGAACACTCCACTCTTGTTTTTTCTCAGCACCTGTCTTTTGCATTATCCCAGTGGTCACCACCATCTGAAAAAGAAGCTTCTCAAGCCAAGAGTTAGAGTAGCATTATTTATTGGGTATGCTTATTTTTTTTTTAAAGTGCTTGTAAGGCAATTTGGTTGGCATAATATATGCATTTAGCCAGACAACACCAGGCATTACTCCCTTAGGGCTCATAACCTCCCCCCACCATAAGCTTTTGATTAGGTCTTCAGGACCAGTCATGCTTTCCCTCTTGTGGAACAGGCATCTAGTCCAATTAGAGAGCAATCGGTTTCCCCCACATAGACATGCCACTATTGCCCCACTTGGCTCCTTTGACCTGGTGAGGACTTCATTTTTTATAAGGTGAAGCTTGTATTGGTACGTGTCACAGAGGTCCCCCAAATAGTGTTTTAGTTAACAGTTCCAAAACAGGCACTTTAGGGTTGGTGCAAGAGTTAAGCGATGTTGCCAGTGCTCTACTCTCCTGCTCTGCTGTCCTAAGTGTGTGTTCTTGGAATTAAATTATGAGTCTTTATGAAATAAGTTCTGCTTATTCTTACATTGTACTATATTGAAAAATATTTGTTGGATTAAAAATTATTAACTGAATTAAATGGATTATTTCTATAGGTAGTATTGCTTTTTAAAAGGCTGAATTTGATATTTTAATTCTTTTGTGTGCTGTTTATCAAAATTTTATTAAAGATTTGTTACATTGCTAAATAAGAATTTCATAATCTATTTAGGAGTATGCATATTATAATAAAGAAGGAAGACCACATAAATTAAGAGTTAGCAGAGAAATTCAGATTACAGTGCTTTCATCCATGCCTTTAATCTCAGAATAGCATCTGTATAGAGTCCCATGTACTTCAGGTCTGTCTTGCATGTGTCTTACCCCATATGTTGACTGTCTTTGCTGCTGCAAAGGGAGTAAAGAAATATCACAGTAGATACTTTGGCATTTTTGCCTAATCCTGCCCCTCTGGGAGGGTAATAACTGCTGGGTTTTTTTTTTCCCTATCTACAAAACTATGATTTCTGTAGCAAGCAGTTTAGCTGAAGGGAGAGTAGCACATTTTATCACTTCTTCAACTTCCCTATTCTTGCAGACAACAAAGGCATCAGCTAACCACAATTAGGAGAGTTCTAAGCTTTAAATAAATAAAAAATTTTAAAAATAAGTTATTGTGGCATTTTGGATCAGAGATAAAATTATTTTTCCTACTGTTAATAAAGACTTTATCTTTAAAAAATGGAATGGCAGAGTCCTCTGTTATTTTATAGTTGAATTCAGGCACTAAGAGCTAATAAATTCGGTGATATTTTTTTCTTTCTTTTAAGAAAACAAACAAGCTTGTCCACTGTGCCCTAAGGAAAAATTCAGAGCCTGTAATAGTCATAAGCTTCGTCGTCACCTTCAGAATTTGCACTGGAAAGTCTCAGTTGAATTTGAAGGTTAGTATTTTTGTGCCTACCTAAAGAGTGATGTACATGTAATTTAACATTTCTTAGCCAGTTTGGAAATTTTACTGTGAGTATAACTTAGCATTATCAATTTTATATTATGAAGGTCTTATGCCCTCATTTAATGAGTTTAATAAAAGACAATATATAGTCCTGTATGCAGTGGACATAGATACAAGTTTAGTTTACAAACACATTCATTATAGATTGGGCTGCGAGTCCTTTACTGCTTATGAAATGATTTAAGTTGCTTTTATTTTCTAGAACTACTATTATTGTAGACATACTTTTGAAGAGAAAGCAAATGTAATAAAACAAGAAAGGAATTAGTATGAATATTGGAAAAAAGAAGGAACTCTGTATCATCTGTGATAACTTGAAATTTCAGAATGATGGTGGTTATAATTTATATGATAAATATTTAATATATAATATTATAAATACTCAGAAATCAGGGCTAGAGAGATGGCTCAGCAATTAAAGGCATTTGCTGGCAAAGGGTGACAGCCTAGGTTCATTTCCACAGTACCCATGTAAATCCAGATGTACATATGTGTCTGGAGTTCGTTTGCAGTGGCAAGAGGCTCTGGTGCACCCATTCTCTCTTTTTCCTTCTCTCCTTGCAAATAAAAATATTTAAAAGGAAAAAAAAAAGAAACTATAGCCTTTCTCTATTTCAACTTAGTGGAAATTATATTTTTAAAAAACACAGTAGAGGACTGGAGAGAGAGCTCAGCAGTTAAGGCACTTGCCTGCAAAGCCTAATGACCCTGGCTCAGTGTCGACTTAAAGCCAGATACACAAAGTGGTAAATGCATCTGGAGTTGGTTTGCAGCAGCTAAAGGCCCTGGTGTGCCCATTCTCTCGTTCTCTGTATCTCTCTTTTTCTCTCACATACATGCTCTCTCTGCTTTGAAATAAATAATTTTTAAAAACCACTATAGTATATTTAAAAAATGGATTCATAAGGAAACAAAGTTGAAGGACAAAACCTAAGATTGATTTTAAAAGACTAGATGCTGAGACAACGAATTCCTACAGCAACATCTTTTAAATTTTAAACTGCCCCTATTAGTCCACAAGACAATTTCCTTTCCCTTATGTGAAGACAATGTAAGTAAAGAGTCAGTAGATAAAGATAGATATACCATGATAGATACACAAGGATAGTCTGCACCCTGTACTTTGTGACAAAAATTTGGAAAAGGTATATAACTTATATAATGTATACATTCCAAAGACAGCCATTGAAAAGAATATATTCTATGTAAACTAGCTAACTTGAAAGTATTTCCATAGTAAACTCCTAATTAAAATAGCAATATATAGGAAAGGTTTTTAAATGTTCAATTTGTATAGAACCACAAGTCTCTCCTCAGTAAATCCTCTAAACATCAATTGTATACTTCTGTATGTATAACTACATACATATATACACAAACACATGTGAGATAGAAATGTTTAAATATGTTTATTTGGAGTTTCAAACAACTGGATAAAACAACTAAGTGAAAAAAGTAGTCAGAACTGTGACAGCTGCTTTTAAGTAGAAGTCTTGAAAAATTATCACTAGTTATTTAAAAGAAAAAATTAAAAACTAATTCAGGAGCCATTGTCTTTTAAATTTATATGAGAATATATAGTAAACAATATTGGGTTGATTTCTTAGGATATTGCAAAAACTCGTATATTTGTTGAGGCCATTTAACTTACAGTTGGTATCTCCAAATTATTAAAGTAACTTGTCATTCTTACAAGATGCAGAGGGTTTTTTTTTTTTCCTTTTTCTTTTTTTCTTAATTTCTGTCTTTTTGACTATTGAGTACTATCAAACAATAGCAGTCTGGTAGATGCTATAAAGATAAAGTTTTTGTCTTGGGAAACAGGCTTACAGTAGTTGGCAATACGTTGAAGGTAGAAGCAACAAGATATGCTAGAACAAGAGATGTGAGAGAAAGCCAAGAAGGCTTGAGTTGGGAGTTGAGCAGCTGGCCAAATGGAGCTATCCTTTACTAAGCCAGAGACAAATACAGTGTGACAGGATATAGGCAGAATGCCAGGATTGTATATAAAAGAAACCTTAAAAAAAGAAAAGAAACCTAAAGAGGCCTGGTTCAAGAAGAATTGATAAAGGCGAGATACAGAGTGGAGTGGCAGAGTACTTGTTACCATGCACAAGGACATGGACCATCCCTTCACTGCAGAAAGTAAAAAGCTGGGGAGATGGCTCAGTCAGTAAAATGTTTGCTTAGTGAGCATGAGGACCTTCATTTAAAGAAAAAATGCTGTGCATGGTAGCACACACTTGTAATTCCAGCACTAAGAAGGTGGAGGTAACTCGAAACTCCAGGCTCACTGGGCAGCCAGTCCTGCCCACTTGACAAGGTCAAGGCCAAGTGAGAGACCCTGTCTCAAAAAAGATAGATGGTGTCTGAATGAATGACACCGAAGGTTGTTGTCTGGCCTCTACACATACACGCACATGTGCTGCCATACACAGACACAAAAATTATCACAAATAAAAGTAAATAATGGGATGGGAAGATGGCTCTCAAGTTAAAGGTGCTTGCTTACAAGCCTTCTAGCCTGAGATCAATTCCTCAGCATCCATGGAAGCAAAGTAGTTCACATTCTATAATCCTAATGCCTACATCAGTGGGAGGTGGAGCCATGAAGATCTGAAGCTGGAGGGTAAACTGGACTGGTGCACTTGAAGGCAGCAAAAACAAAACAATGAGGGAGCAAAGAGGAAGGACAGGATAAGCAATCCCAAGATTGTACTCAGATCTCCACACTTGTGCAGTGACTTGTGCACACACACTAACAAATAAAAATGAGAAATGATAATGTAATTTTGACAAGTTTTGGGAATGTTTTTGTTAATTTTATTTTTGAGGCAGGGTCTTACGAATACTGGGCTGGCCTCAAACTTGCTAAGTAGCTTAAGATGACTTTGAACTTCTGATTTTCCTGCTTTCACCTTTCAAGTTACTAGGATTATAAGCATAACTTCCATGTTCAGCATTTTTGCAAGTAAATTTTGAGGTGCTTACCAAATAATTAAACATAGATCTTTAACAAGCAGTTGGAGTTGGGAAACTTGCTGTCAGGAATAAATTAGTAACAACACTATAATTTTGGATTTTATTCCTTAAGAGAGATAATTGGAATCAGGAAAGAAGTTAAGGTTACCAAAGGTAAAAGTATGTAGTCAATAGCCAAGCCTACTAAGTGGCTACGAATCAACCAAAAAAATTTTTTTAAAGTAATTTAACTTTTTATTGACAACTTCATATAGACAATACACAGTCATCATAATATACTCCAATAACCCTCACTTTCCCCTTCCTGAGTCCCCTCTCCACTGAATCCCTTCTTTCCAACTAGTATATCTTCCATTCTGATGCCATCTTTTTTCTTACCTTTTATGAATATAAAATTTTGTAAAGGTGGCAAGGGAACCAAGGTAGTCCTATCTCATATATGAAGAAGAGCCAATATTATGGCAAATAAAGCATGAGGCAAAAACTAAACTCAAGGAGGCAGAGAGTGTATGATATAATCTTTTGCTAAAGTAGCCAAACGACTATATATGTTTCTTTCTCATTGCCTGGATAAAATGCCTGACCAGGTGCAGCTTAGGGAAGGAAAGAGTTTATTTTGGCATATAGTTCTAGTGGGTAGAGTTCATCATTGCAGAAAAGGCAGCTGGTCACATTCAGCACATTCAGTGAGGAAGCAGAGAGCCATAATGCTGCTTCTGATTAGCCCATTGTTTTTATACAATCCACCCACACTTAAGGTGGGTCTTCCCACCTCAATTAACTTCAGTCAAGATCCCTCACAGGCTTGCTCAAAGGCTAACCTAATCTAAATAATCCCTCAGGTGATTATAGGTCCTGCCAAACTGACAGACAGTATAAACCGCAGTGACTAAGCTAACTCCATCATGACAAAACCAGACTTTGAACTTGCACCTTTCGTTGTTCATATTGCTGTGTTTATCTCATTTGTAAACTAAAGAAGTGTTGTTCATGTAATTATGACAGTACAGATCAAATAATCCTAATTTTATACACTATCCTTATAACTTTATTTATTTATTTATTTGCAAGCAGAGACTGAAGAGAGACAGAGAGACTGGGCATGCCAGGACCTCTAGCCGCTGAAAATGAACAAGTACTGGGGAATTGAACCTGGGTCGTTAAGATTTGCAGGCGTCTTAGCTGCTGAGCCGTCTCTCCAATCCATCTTTACAGATTTTAATGTTAGTTTAATGTCTAATGGACAATGATAATGAGACAGAATAGAGAAAACGTAGGCAGGTTTCAGCCAGGGATAGAGGCCCAGTGGAAACCAGAAGATGCCACACACCTGATGTCTCATTTTGGGATGAGTGAACATTCCTAACTTGGATTAGAACTCATGCCTGACATTGATTTATGACGTCCCTGCTGTTTACAATCAAAGATGCTATGATCCTAGCCCCACTCAGATATGGGAAGACTCTATGATCTATCCTCCAGATCTAACAACAAATCAGATCTTTCCCCACCTACCTGAACTAAACCCTATAAAGGTTGCAGCCTGGATGGGTTCTCACCCCTTTCTTCCTGAGACCTTCTCCAGTTATGTCTCTGATTCTGGTCTCTCTGCTCTGTCTCAATTTCCATGTGGGCTCTCTCCTTTTTCCCTGCTTACCCCCCTTGAGAAAGCATGCAGCTGAAGTCAAGTGTGTTCCTCTCTTTAATCTCAATCTCCCCACTCTATCTGTTTCATGGTCCCTGACTTTACTCTGCAGATTGCCACTCGGGATCTGCCACATGGGTGCTCTTACGTGTTCATGTTTGCAGCCCCACTAAATCTTACCTCAAAGCTCTCATGTGTTCCAAGCCCCTTTTGAACTTCACTTCCTAAGCCCCCAGTGCTTTGGCTTTCCATGTATTTGCAGCCCTTTTTGAACTCCACTTTGTAAGCCTCAGATTGTCTAGCTCTTGCAGGTTTCCAGCTTCATTCTAACTTTATTCTTTCAGCTTCAATTTCTCATTATCTTCCACTTTTCTGAAATATGTTTCCCACATAAAAATGTTCCAATCTGCCTTTCTAGGTCTTAATTCTCTTTAAATAAACTTTGCAAATTGTGATTTCTCACCAAATAAACTCTATAATTTTTCCTTCTTCGTTCAGCCTTTATTATTCATTAGAGATTAGGAAGGAACCGGAAAGTTGGGATTTATAAATCTGGGAGACCCCCCTGAACCCCCAAATTCCTGCATCAGTAAGACAACCAACCATTTTTCATTTTAGGTTACAGGATGTGTATCTGTCACTTACCTTGTCGACCAGTAAAACCAAACATTGGAGAACAGGTAATCAGATTTTAGATTTTTATTTTCAAATTTAGCCCTCTTTAAACAAAGTATAATTTTTACTTGCTTTAAAAACACTTGTCTTTACCAAAATGCTATAAAGCTATTCTTTATTTAAAATCAAAATGTTCAGAAAGGAAACGGGTCTGGTCTTGAAGTTTGCCCAGAGTTTTCCCAGGGCAGCTTGGGAACTCTGCTGAGGAATGCACTGGGGAGGCAGGGCCATCCCAGGCCAGGTGTGCTTTCTGCCACAGCACAGAGGGGATCTCGGAGAGGGAGGGAGCAGGCATGCTCCGAGTGTCGGACAGCCAGACAGCCACAGCGGAGGCGGGCAGCTGTGGAAGCATGCCCATGGGCCTGAGAGCCCACGGAAGTGTTACAGCTCTGTGTGTGTTCAGCTCATCTCTCCAGAGAGAATAAAGGGCATAGACCCGGGGAAAAGACATGGCGAATAATCCCATTTTATTGTAGCAGCGTTGTGGATTAAATAGAAATTGAGGAGGAGGAAGGAAAAGAAATGGGCGAGGATTGGCAGAAATTAGCAACCTGTGAATACCTGCTTTGCATGTGGATGTGAGCTTGGGCACGTATCATATGGTGGGGGTAGAGGAACTGCCACCTTCTAGGCACAGCTGGGGTGCGAACCTGGGTCCCTGTGGCTTGCTTTGGGGATTGGGAGTCTCAGAGTTGAGGGTGGAGATAGTGAAACGCCTACCGAGTTAGCCGCGGGGTTTCTGACCTCATTCTTCAACACCCTCTTAACCTTTTGTCCTCTGTGCCCTCCTTAAGCAATACCAACAAATCAGTTTACTATTAATTTCTTATCTGAGTACTTTCAGACAGTCATGCAGGGAAAATGTATAATGTACAGGAAAAAGTACTGTGTTGCACTTTTTATAAAGTAGTTTTTAACGTCAGTTACATAAATGTTCTTTGTAGCCAGAATGAAAATTGACATTTATGAATTTTGGAATGAAGAATTAAAGTATAGACTAATTTTTTTCCTTGAAAAATAAATTTTGATCATGGAAAAGTTGATTTATGTTTTTGTGAATTAATAAATACCTTCATATTATTACCTTTCTACCTCATATTCTCCCTATGTTCTTCCTGTTAAGTTCAATTTGAAACAATCAAGAATCTGAAATCTTTTTTTTTTTTTTCTTTCTTTTTTTGAGATGGGGCCTTGCTATGCAGGCCAGGCTGACTTTGAGCATGCTGTGTAGCCCAGGATGGACTTGAACTCACAATACTCCTGCCTCAGCCTCCCAAGTGCTGGAATTACAGGTATGAGCCACCAAGCCTGGCTAAAAAACTGCAATCTTAACAGCTTTAAAAGATGCATGTGTTTATTTTTAAGATCAGTATGATCACCAAAAAATATAAACTATAAAATTGTTTTAGTGACACTTATCCTGAATGCATTTTACCCCAATGTATCCTCACAGTTAATTTTTTTTTTGGATCATTAAAAATAATAAAGTGCTAAAGAAAAAGTTCCTTGGACTGCAGATTTAGTAGTACTTGCCAGCATTCATGAGCACAAAAAACAAAACAACACAAAAGCAAACAAAAACCAGATACATTTACTATGGTGATCATTTACTTTAAGAAACCATGTGCAGCCCCAGGGAATTGAAAATATAATTATGATGGTTCATTTGCAAAAAGAAAAAAAATGAGAGGAACCATGTGTAATGTTTTGCTTTATGCTCTACTATCTATAATGAGTTAAATAAATAGAAGTTACAAGCAATAAAAGGCATCAAAGCCATTGGAGTAGTCTGTTTCCAGCTAATTGAAAAATTATGAAGTAAGAATTTTTTACTTGCAAAAATGTACTGCTCATTTTGTCCTTAAATTTAGTGGGCTGCTAAAGCTGGATCAAATTTTCAGAAGTCTTACAAGCTTGTTGCTAAATATGGCCAATGTCAAAGAAATTATATCATCTGAAAAGTGAGAAAACTATAATAAAAAAAGTAATGAACATGCAGAACTCACAAGTCCTAATTATTGCATCACATTATTATCTATGCCCCTATACTTATTTATATCTGTATTGTATCAGTACTTTACAGTGGGGTAATGACATACTGCTCTTCTCAAACTTGGTGATATTACATGGGTAGCTTAAATCTGTCAAAATTATAGCTTGAAATTGTCCTTGTTACTATATTTATACCATGGAAGCTGCCATTGCAGCAAATCAGACTTTTATTTTCTTTGAGAGACAGATACAGTGAGTAAGTACAAGTTACACAAAATATAGCACAGTGATTTACTGAGCAGGATAGGACAAGAGAAAATTTAATTTGTGTCCTATTGTAAGATTATGCATATATGAACACAGGCAATGAAGTTATCCTTTCAAAGTCACATGGGAAAATAAACATTACCTTCTGTACCACTCAGCCCAATATTTACTAACATACATGTGTTTCATTGTCATAGTAACTTTTAAAAAAATGCTCTCTTTGATAGATGTCCAGTAAAATGGGTGCCCATTATCATTGCATCATTTGTTCAGCAACAATCACCAGAAGGACTGATATGCTAGGACATGTGAGACGCCATGTGAATAAAGGAGAGACTAAGTCCAGGTATATTGCTGGTAAGTTAACTAATCTCATTAGTATATCCATGTTAGTCTTTAAATAATGATCCAAAATTGAACAGTTACAACATGCTATTTTAAATAAATAATTTTGTTGACTACTAACCTGTTATTTGACCTATTTTTTTTTTTCGGTAACATTAACATTTAGCTGTTCTCAATAGATATTAGTAAGTTGTGAAAAAAAAAAGCAAATGACACTCAACAGATATCTTAATGAAAAATTACAGAATTGAGGACTGAGGGTGTAGCTCAGCAGTAAAGTGCTTGCCTATCCTATGCAAGGCCTTGGGTTCAATTATCAGCATCACTAAAAAAAAAAAAAGAAAAAAAAAGATAAGAAAAAAGTTAAAAGTTACAGAATTATATTCATACTGACAGCTTTTATATCATTAACTCTGTTTTCTGTTGGAAAACACTGGGAAAGGAATACAGAGTGAATTACAGACATTTATTCTGAGTGATAAAAAAATCTCAAGAATTTGGGCTTGGAAGGTGGGTCAGTGGTTAAAAGTACGCTTGCAAAGGCTGCCAGCCTGGGTTCAATTGCCCAGTACCCATGTAAAACCAAATGCACAAAGTGGTGCATGAATCTGGAGTTTGTTTGCAGTGGCTAAAGGCTGTGACATGCCCGTTCTCTCTCACAAATAAATATTTGTATATATGTATGTGTTTATATATGTATGTATATGTATATATAGCATACATAAAGAGAATCTCAAGAATTTAGTTGGCCCCCTTTTGGCGTAAAGCATACTTTATTTTTTCACAGAACACCATTTGCAGAGACAGATATTGAGAGATACAAGGCATGCCTGACTATAGAAGGATGTATAAAACACTGGGAAAGGTTACTTTCTATAATGTTGGCATGATAGAAAGGGAAATGTGGTTGCTTGATTGTAATATTACAAAAAAAAGTACAGAATCTATTCCATTCTGTCTTATTTCTTAAATATGTAAAAATACGCATAAATTTATACTTAAGGTTTGTGTGTTTTGTTTTTGTTTTTTCAAGGCAAGGTCTCATTCTAGTTCAGGCTAACCAAGAACTCACTCTGTAGCCTCAGGCTGACTTTGAGCTTAAAGCTACCCTCCTATATCAGCCCTCTTAAGTACTGGGGTTAAAGACATGTGCCATCACGCCCATCAGTATTTCCTTTTTTTTAAAAGCCTTAAATTTTTTTTTGCATGTGCCATGTGTGTATGTGTGTGTGTGTATACACATGTGAGGAAGTACACGTGTGCATACATGTGGAAGCCAAAGGTCAACATTGGGTGTATATATCAAGCACTGTCCACTTACTGTTGAGACAAATCTCTTACTGAATCCAGAGTTCACTGGTTTACCTGAATTAGCTAGCTACCAATTCCCAGGGATTCTTCGGTCTGTGCCTTCCCAGCACTGATAGCATAGGCACACACTGCCACTTCCAGCTTTTACTCCTGTGCTGGATCTCTGCACCTTTGTTAATGTGCATGTTCATATTGATATATGAATGTGTGTGTGCGCAGATGCATATACAGATGTATGCAGGAGGCCAGAGGATCTCCACCTTCTTTGGGACAGGTTCTCATTGGCTTGTAGCTCACCCACTAGGCTAGAGACTGGCTGGACAGTGAGGCACAGGGATCATCCTATCTCTGCCTCCATAGCACTGGAATGACTGGTGTGTGCCACCACACTCAGTATTTACGTGGGTACTAGGGATCGGATTCAGGTCTTTACTCACTGAGCTATCACCCCAGGCCCTATACCTTTATTTCATGTTTTTATAGCTGAAGGATTTTAGTGTATATTAAATATAGAATCATTTTTACAGTACTTAGTAGTTGTTTGAATGCAGTTGTGGTTTTTAAAAGAATAACTGAGAAAATAAAGTTCACCACATTCAGGAAATACTAATTTTCTTATTCAGCCATTCTAACTAATGGAAAGTAACCACACAGACAAGAATTTTCTTTTTCTTTTTTTTTTTTTCAAGGTAAGGTCTACCCCAGGCTCACTTAAAATTCATTATGTAGTCTCAGGGTGGACTCAAACTCACAGCGATTTTCCTACCTCTGCCTTCCAAGAGCTAGGATTAAAGGTATATGCCACCATGCCCAGCCGGACACAAATTTTCTAAAGATTATACCACAGTAAAATATATTTAGCAGCCAACCTATAAAAACACAAAGTAGTACTTGATGAATCTTAAAAATATTTAGGAGTCAGGCATGGTGGCACATGCCTTTAATTCCAGCACTGGTGAGGCAGAGGTAGGCGGATTGCTGTGAGTTTGAGACCAGCCCAAGATGACACAGTGAATTCCAAGTCAGCTTGGGCTAGAGCGAGACTCTACTTTGAAAAACAAAACAAAATTGGGATTTTTTTTTTTTTTTTTTTTTTTTTTGCTATATGATGGTGATTGTGCTTGGGAATCATAATACGGTTGTATTTATATGATAGGCAGTCAAGATTTTAATTGAATAGTCTTTCTTTCATTCACCAAATACTTAATCTGTAGCAACTCTTTCTCTACAGACAGTGCTAATAAGTATATTCTTTGGTTTTCTTAAGGTGTTTTTTTTAATCACCCAACTGTTTTAGCATACAGTAATGTAAAGATATTTTTAATGTATACTGTTTCAAATATTTAGAATTTTTTGAAATACCCTAAATATCAATTTTTTCTTTCTTTTTAGCTTATACTTCTAAACCATCTAATGAAATTTTGAAGGAGGCAGACACAGATATACAAGTTTGTCCTAACTACTCTATACCCCAGAAAACAGATTCCTATTTTAATCCCAAAATGAAACTAAATAGGTAAGATAAATTAAAAATAGTGTTGAATGTTTCAAATCATTAAAATGTTATCTTTTGGGCTGGGGAGATGGCTCTGTGGTTAAAGGTGCTTGTTTGCAAAGCCTTTGCCAATCCAGGTTAAGTTCTCTAGTACCTGCTTAAAGCCAGGTGCACAATGTGGCTCAGGAGTCTGGAGTCGTTGGTAGTGAAAAGAGGCCCTTGTGTACTCATGCTCTCTGTCAAATAAGTGTATTTTTAAAATGTATCTTCTTTAACACTGTATTCATATATATTAGGATTTAAAACTAGATGCAAAATAAAAATCATTTAACATTTTCTCAAAATAATTGTTTCTTCTGCCAACCCAGTTTCTTTGTCAGAGAGTGAAATAGCATGACTATATAATTACACAGGCTTGTGCTTTTGTTACAAGTCCTCCCTCCTCCCGACAGGTAGGGTTTCACTCTAGCCCAGGCTGACTTGGAATTCACTATGTAGTCTCAGCCTGGCCTCAAACTCATAGGGATCTTCCTGAGTGCTGGGATTAAGGCTTGTGCCACTATGCCTGACCTCTTATCAAGTTTATTAATAAGTGCATGAATACTTGCTGAATTAATAGTTTAACTTGATGAATTTTAGGTACTTTGAAATGGGAATATGTTGTTATGTCTCTTCAAAAATCTACAGATAAAGCCATAAAATTATTTCAAATTATTGTTTGGTTTTTTTCTAGACAGCTAATATGTTGTACTTTGGCTGCTTTGGCTGAAGAACGAAAACCTTTGGAATGTTTAGATGCCTTCGGAGCCACTGGTGAGTAAGGAAGTTTTGATTTGTATAGTATCTTTTCTTAGGAAATGTATGTGGATATCACATCTAGCAAAGTATTCTGTGGCTGGGGAGCTAGCTTAGTAAAGTACTTGAGGTTGATCTCTAGAACACTCATTAAAAGAAAGAAATACAAGCCAGGCATTGTGGAGATAGAGACAGGCAGATCTCTGGGTCTTACTCATCAGCTAGTCTACTCCACTTAGTTAATTCCAGTCTAGTCCAGTGAGAGGCTCTGTCTCAAAAAAGTGGGAGGTGCTAGGTGTGAAGGCAGAAGTAGGATTCCTATGAGTTTGAGGCCAGCCTTAAGGCTACATAGTGAATTCCAGGTCAACCTCGTCTAGAGTGAAAAACCCCACCAGAAGGAAAGATAGAAAGAGAAAAAAGAAAAGAAAGAGGGAGGGGAATGGAGGGGAGAGGAGGAAAGAAAGAAAGAGTAGGTGGTACCTGAGAAACAATACTGATAGGTTGTCCTCTGGCCTTTATACATCCATATACCCTGCACACATACAAACTTGCACCCATGTACACATGCATGAATATATTGATATAAAAAATAAAGATTCAAGATAAGGTTTTCTAAGTTGTATTGTGAATATTTTCAAATAATATAGACAAAGTATCATAAATGAATTTCTATGTTATCATCCCCAAAATAATAACTAATTTTCAGTTTTGTTTTGTCTCTATCCCCATCAATGTGAAGAAAAAAAAAAAAAAAGACAATTAGATATCTAAAAAATCAAGGCCATTGGAGTGGGGGTTTGGAAGGAAGACAGGATGTTATTGTGTAGCTCTTGCTGGCCTTGAACTCCTGCCTCTCCTGCCTCAGGCTCCAAGTACTAGGATTATAGGTATATAATTACATGCCTAGCTAAGTTTTTTTTTGTTTGTTTGTTTTTGTTTTGTTTTTAGAGGTAGGGTCTCCCTCTAGCCCAGGCTGATGTGGAATTCACTATGTAGTCTCAGGGTGACCTCGAACTCACAGTGATCCTCCTACCTCTGCCTCCCGAGTGCTGGGATTAAAGGGGTGCACCACCACACCTGTCTCGATAAGTTTTTTTGTTTTTTTTTAAAGGAAATTTAGGGCTGGGGTTAAGTGCTTGCTGCACAAGCCTCATAAAAGGAGTTTAGATTTCAAGAGCCCAAGTAAAGCTGGATGTAAGTAGCCCAGGCACCTTTAATCTCAAAAATCCTACAGCAATGGAAGATGGAGTTGGGATAATCATGAAACTTGGGGACCAGCTAGTTTGTTGTAGGTAGCAGCAAAAACAAGAGAGACCTTGTCACAAACAAGGTAGAAGAGGAGGACCAACACCCCAAGTTTGTCCTCTAACCTCCACATGACATATTATGCATGTGGCTATATATACATACAGCATACCCACAAAACTATACTAACATCATACCTAAAAAACTAAACACAAGGGCTAGAGATGGCTCCATGGTTAAGGCAGTTGCCTACAATGCATAATGACCCAAGTTCAGTTCCCCAGTACCCAAAGTGGTACATGCATCTTGAGTTTGTTTGCAGTAGCTAGAAGCTCTGGCACACCCATTTTTTCTCTCTCTCCTTGCAGATAAATAAAATTAAGAATAAATCAGTGTATCATTTATAAGAATATGCCCAAATAATAATTTATTTAAATCAGAATCCAAAGAATATTTTCATTGTTGGATGTCAAAAATCTTTTTTTTTAAATTTTTTTATTTATTTGTGCACAGGTGTGTGTACCAAGACCTCTTGTCGCTGCGAACAGACATGAGATCCTTGTGGCACATCTTGTGTCTAGCTTATATGGTTGGCTTGGGAATTAGAAATTGCAGGCTTTGTAAACAAGTGATTTTAGCTTCTGATCTATCTTTCCAACCCCCTACAGTCTCTTAATCTGGTTTCCTTCTATCATTGTAAGTGTATGAGTGTGGGAAAGGGTAATTACTTATTGACATAATTAGTTTGTTGACCTGTAGTATCTGGCTATCTAGATTTTTGTGGATTGTTTCACCATGGTTCATGTATCATAGTTCTGTAACTCCTGTACCTTTGCCAATTGTAATCTGTTCAAATTCAGTTAAGAAATTTTGCTTATTTGTGTTTGAGACAAGGTCTCATGTAGTTCAAGCTTGCCTGAAACTGACTACATAGCTGAGGGTAACCTTGAACTTCTGATCTTCCTGCTTCCACTTCCCATGTACTGGAACTTCAGGCATATTGCCACCATGTCCAACAAGATATATATTCCGTTGAGAAACTTTCTATTGTCTGAAACAAGTATTCTTAACAAGGAAAAAATATCTTTGTGAAGGCTTGAACTATATATTGTTTACAAACTGGAGAGATGGCTCAGTGGTTAAGTGCACTTCCTGCCCAAGCTTGACAACCTGAGACAGCCTGAAACCACCCAAGTTCAAATCTCTTGCCAGTGCAAATGAACTTCATATGCATGCACCACTTTTTGTATCTGGCTTTACCCTCAGTACTGAAGAATTGTGTTTTATTTACTTGCAAGCAGACAAAGAGAAAGAATGGGCACACCAGGGTCTTTTGCTACTGCAAACAAATTCTTAGATACATGCACAAATTTTGCATGATTTTACATGGGTACTGGGGAATTGAAACTGGGCTGTCAGACTTTGCAAGCAAGTACCTTTAATTGCCAAGACATCTCACCAGTACCCCCTCACCCCTTTCTTTGAAGTAAGGTCTCACTTAGCCCAGACTGACCTGGAAGTCACTGTGCAGCCCAGGACTGCCTTGAACTTACAGTGATCCTCCTACTTTAGCCTCCCAAGTGCTGGGACTAAAGGTATGGGCCACCACACCTGGCTTCCTAACCTTTTGTTTTTAATGTGTATTTGTGAACTCATATTGGGACTGTAGCAGTCACTTTGCATGTTTTCTATCTCTAAATTGGGGATGTTAGAATTTAGCCCACAAGTTCATTTGTGAGAATATGAAAAAATAAAAAATCCATAATACGGTAGATAAGATTTTACTCACTTATAACACACATGATTGTAAAAATGGTCAATATTCCTAACATGAGGGAGAGGTTAATTGAATATATTGGCTGAATTTACTTATTAATCATAGAGTACCTATGGAAAACTAGTGAGAAGGAGCATCCTTGGTTGAGTTCTTTTCTGTTTGGTTCAATATGAAGTTTTTGTGTATTCTTTGAAAAGTTTGACCTAGAAAAGCTATTTTTTCATATTTTAAGGCGCTGGGTATGTTGGGGTATATCTATAATCCCTATATTCAAGACATAGAAGTAAGAGGATTAAGAGCTCAAAGTCAGTCTTGGCTACATAACATTACTCCATCTCAAAAAAGGGGAAATTGGTGGTTGAGGATAAATTTCAGTGGAAGTTCTTTCAAGTAGCCTCACTCACTCATCGCGGTTTGTGAAAACATCAACATTTTGGAAAAAATAGGCATATGCTACTTCCAAAAGAATATTATTATATTTTATTCCTTAATTATTTATTAATAATTATATAATTATATATTTATTATATGTTATATAATTATATAATTATTCCTTAATTATTGTTCCTTGATTATAATAATTTAAATACTTATTTGCTTCTCTATTTCTCCTAAGGAATAATGGGATTACAATGGGCAAAACACCTTGGAAATGCAGTCAAAGTTACAATTAATGATTTGAATGAAAACTCTGTGACATTGATTCAGAAAAATTGCCATTTAAACAAACTGAAAGTGGTGGTAGACAACCAGGAAAAGGAGGAGAATGGTGCTCCTGGAGAAGAGGAGGAGACTCTTGGTAATATTAAGGTGACCAAAATGGATGCCAATGTACTGATGCATTTGCGATCTTTCGATTTCATGTAAGTGAAAAAGATGTCCTATGTTACTTGCTAAGCTGATCTAGAAAAGTTTTGGCTGGGGGAGGGTAGTTGAATATTACAGTTAAATTTACAGTTTGTTTTTATAGTTTTTTTATTGGACTGAGTGATAGGCATTAAGAAGAATTTATAGCATTTCCAACTCTCTGGGTTTGAACTTTTTCTCTTTTTAAATTTTATTTTAGTTTTTTATGGATAAATCATGTATTGGTACCATCATTTTCTCCTCCATGACTCCATTCCACTGAGGGCTCTCCTCAGTGGGATTACTGGTATTCACCATGGGGTTGTGGGTTTTGAGTTGTGAGAGCAGCAGTCAGTCAATGTATGTGTGTGGGGGTGGGGGGAGGTGGGTAATACCTCTGGATATTCCCGCTCATTTTAGTTCGCATCCTGTGGCTCTTAGAATCTTTCTGTCCCTTCTGCAAATTTCCCTGAGCCTTGGTGTGCATGCTTTAAGTCTATTTTAGTGTTGAGTTCTCAGCAACTTCTGGGTTTCTGCTTTGGTGCATTTTGAGTATCTTCAGTGTCCTTTTACCATCACCCTGGCGCAGGTTGTCGGACTCTCCATGGAAGTTCATTTCACCACTTCCTCTGTGGTTTCACCTGGGCCCTAGTTGATGTGTGAGGGGTGGTTCATCTCCTGCCAGGGAGTCAGCTATCAGCTCTTGTCTTGTTGATCGATTTTGATTATCCTTGGCTCTTGTGCCTTATCGCTTCTAAGCCGCTTGGAACACACCAGCCCCAAACACCCTAGTGCCCCAAGTGCCTGAACTTTTAGTCTGATTTTTTTTTTTTATGTTCTGAATGCCACTTATCATTTTGTTACTTATTTTAAACCAAATTTTTTTATATAGACTTGCAAAGTACCTTTTAATTTTTCTCCAGTGTTTTGAAACAATCTTGATATGTAGTACAGGCTATCCTTAAACAGGAAATCCTCCTGCCTCCACCTTCTGAGTGCTGGGATTACAAGCATGAACCATCACAACTGGCTTACAAAGTACTTTTGAATCTATGGAATTTTGTCATTAGAAATAAAGTTGTATAATTTAGATCACTAAATATGAATTTAAATACGGCCATGTTCTTTCTGCTTTTAGACACCTAGACCCTTTTGGAACATCTGTGAACTATCTAGATTCTGCATTCAGAAATGTAAGAAACCTTGGCATAGTGTCAGTGACTTCAACAGATATCAGTTCCTTATATGCCAAGGCACAACATGTTGCCCGGCGTCACTATGGATGTAACATCGTCCGAACAGAATATTACAAGGAACTTGCAGCCAGAATTGTTGTAGCTGCAGTGGCAAGGTACCAGACTGCCCACACTGTGCCTTGTGTGTTTTGGTGTAGATTCATGACTTGAAGAGAGAGTACTACAAATGAGTTCATCTCATCCTTAAAATGAATTATAAATGCTATATCCTGTATATGTAATCTGGATGATTTAATTTGATTAGTCTTATATCCTGATGAGATCGTGCAAGTTCAAGGTGGTATGGCCATAGATATAATCTTATATGCCATTAGAATTTTAAATTCATAACTGAAATATTGTTTATTCTGCAGTTTAAAGCATTACTAAAATAATGTAAAAAGGTAAAAATTTCAGATGTTTAATTCAGTAATGTGGGGCTAAGTAAGATAGCAACATGCAAAGGAGAAATAAACATTGTAAGTTTATAAACAATTTGAAAGATCCATTTCATCCAAAAGTGAACTTACAAAACAAGAATTCTGTTTCTCATCAGGATTTCTAAACAGTTGAAAAAGGAAAACTTTGAGTACTTCTTGTATCAGACTATGAATATACAAGAATAATTTTATAATGTAATTGGACACTTTGAGACGATAGGTAATAATCAGCCAATTCATTCACTAATAAAAACAGAAATTAGCATTTAGATGAAAATTCCTACATCAGCTTAATACAGATCGTTAGAACTAATCAGCATTATTCTTAAATAACTAAAATTTATGATACCATTTGTGCATGTGACTGTGTATATTTAAAACATTTTTAAAGCTATTTGGAAATGGTGAGATTTTATTTATTTATTTTTTTTATTTTAGACAGGGTCTCACTCTAGCCCAGGCTGACCTAGAATGCATTGCATTCCTCTTACTTTAGCCTCTCGAGTGCTAAGGATTGTAGGCATGAGCCATTACTCCTGGCTTTGGAAATGTACCTTGTAGAAGTTAATTTTAAAAAATACGTAAAATTAATGGTGGAAAGGACAATTTTCACTGAATAATCATAGCTGCTATAGGATACTGCATATATTTAACATTCTATAAATATATATAGCTTGAAAGAAGCTTTTCTAGAGAAACAAATAGATGAAAAGGAAGAAAGGTAACCAAGCCTTGTAAGCCTTGATGGTCTTAAGGAACAATCTACTGCTTCTGGGCTATTTCAGAGTACCTTCTTTATCTTATACTAAGTTTTACATCTATGTGAGTTTGTTTTTGGATTTCCTGTGCTATCCAGGGGATGATATCCTATTGAGACAATATCATGAAGGGGAACTGTCCAGACACTGAAGACCCTGCCACACATCATTTGTTTCTTATATTTCAATTTGTACAAAGTTACAGTAATGATCTTTTGAAAGCCTTGCTACTAAAAACTGAATTATGCCAGGCATGTTGACACATGCCTTTAATCCCCTCTCTCACTCAGGAGGATCACTGTGAATCAAGACCAGCCTGGGCTACAAAGCGAGTTCTAGGTCAGCCTGAGCTAAAATGAGACCCTGCTTCAAAAATAAATGAATAAATAAGTAAAAATAAATAACTGAATAACCCATACCCCATAGTTCATTGTCCAGGTTAACCTTGTCAATATAAAGTTAAAGAAAAATGCTTAGCTGTGCAATTTAATTTTTTTTTTACAGAGCGGCAGCCCGATGTAACAAAGGTATAGAAGTGCTATTTGCAGTGGCTTTGGAACACTTCGTGTTGGTAGTTGTGAGAGTTTTGAGGGGGCCTACTTCAGCAGACGAGACAGCCAAGAAAATTCAGTACCTGATCCACTGTCGGTGGTGTGAAGAAAGAATTTTTCAAAAGAATGGCAATATGGTAGAAGGTAAATTCAAGTTCCTCTTGGCTATAATATGTCTATAGGCTCCCTACAAATAAGCCTTTATTGCATCTTTAATTACACTGAACTTTGATTGTAAAGATTACAGTGCTGAGTATGTTATTTACTATCCTGGATTTACTTAAGCCATTTTAAGTTATTGATGTACAATTTATGCTATCTAGCCCTGCCCTTTATTGAAACATACAGAAGTAACAGTTTCTACTGTCAATGAATTTTAAGAACATAAATCAGATTACTGGTTTGTCTAAGCTGTTACAAATTTTAGTATTATAAAAATAATTTTCCTGTTTCTGGCTAAGTATAAAAAAGTAACCACTTATAAAATTCATTCACTAAACGTTTATAGCATCCCTACTATAAGCTGGGTCTGAGGATTCACATTAAAAACTGGCTATAGTCTCATGAAGCTGTTTCTGTTTGCTTTTCTGGACAGCATCTGGCTATATGTCAGTATTGTGAAATTGAACTCAGGCAATCAGACTTTGAAAGCAAGCACTTTTAACTTTTAACACTGAGCCATCTCCCTTTACTCATTTAGATTATTCTACAGTTTTGCCCATTGTTTTCTACTGTTTCTACTTGGTATTTTTCAAGTGAATTTTTAAGAACTCTTTACATGTAAAATTGAGCCCTTGTTATACAAATTGCAAGTCATTTTTCTCATTTTGTTGCATTTATGCTTTTAATTGGAGAGTGATGAAGAGAAAGAGAATGAGTGTGCCTGACACTACAAACAAACTCCAGAAGCCTGTACCACTTGCATCTGACTTATGTGGGTACTAGGGGATCAAACCCATGTCATCATGCTTTGCAAGCAAGCACCTTTAATCTTCAGCCCAATTTACACACTTTTTAATGCTAAATTTTTTTTTTTTGATACTGTAAAGTTTTTGCCTATAAAAAAGACATTTTCTACCTAGGTAATTTAAGGTAGCCTTTTTTATTTTTATTATTATTATTATTATTATTATTATTATTATTATTATTATTTATTATTATTATTTTAGTTTTTCAAGGTAGCCCTGGCAGGCCTGGAATTCACTATGTAGTCTCAGGGCGGCCTGTAACTCACACATCTTCCTATCAGCCTCCTGACTATGGAGATTAAAGGCGTGTGCCACCCATGCTTATATTTTAAGGAATAATCTACTGCTTCTGGACTACATCAGAATACCTTCTTTGTCTTATACTAAGTTTCACATCTATGTGAGTTTGTTTCTGGATTTTCTGTGCTATCCAGTGATCTAGTTTGTTATCTATTCATACATTTTTACCACACCATTTTGATGGCAGAGGCTTTTTAGCATTATTTTATTAATTTGCAAACAGGCCGAAAGAGAATGGGTACACCAGGGCCATTTGTTCTTGAAAATGAATGCCAGATGCATGCACTACTTTGTGCATTTGACTTTACATGGGACTGACTTTACTGGGGAATCAAACCCAGGTTTTCAGGCTTTCAAGCAAGCACCTTTAACCACTAAGCCATCTCTCCACCCCAGGGTTTTTTGTTTGTTTTTATTATTGTTGTTTTTTGACTAGGATCTCATTTATCCTAGTCAAGGTTGACCTTGAGATTTTGATCCTTCTGCCTCTCTTGTCTCCCAAGTGCTGAGATTATAGGTGTGTATCAATACACCAAACTTATACTGTGCAATGGATGCAACCCAGGGCATTGTGCATGCTAGACCAGAACCCTACCAACTGTGCTCTGTTACCAACCATGCCATTTGATAACAAAGTGATACCAGATAGGAAGAATTTACAGACTTATGTCTCTACCTAGTCCTGGGTTCTAGATATATATCTAGGACTAATTATCTGATCAGGCTTGGTGATCAATTTAATAAGAGTTGGAGGAGGTGATATGAAGAGTTTCTAACTTAAATGATACTTTTGAGGACTAGTGGTGTAACTTAATAATAAAGCACTTGCCAAACATGTTTGAGGCCCTCAGTTCAACCTCCAGCATCACCAAAAGTATAAAATAGGATTAAAGTGATTATTATAAACCTTTGGCAAATTTTAAAGTTCTGTGAGAGAATACTGCCTCATTTTTCGAAACTATACTAGGACTTTTTCAATTTCCTTGGGAGTCTATCAGGCCTCTTAATATTCTTTCTTCATTTTTTAAAGATTCTTTTAATTTTTTGATCTTTATATATTTATTTCTTTATTTACTTGAGAGAGGAAGATAGGGGAAGAGAGTGTATGTGAGTATGGGTACTCCAGGGCCTCCTGCCAATGCAGAGGAACTCCAGACACATGTAATGCTTTGTGGAATTGAACCCAGGCAATCAGACTTTGCAAGCAAGGGCATTTTAACCACTGAGCCATCTCCCCAAGCTCCTCATTGTTCTTTTAAACTGATTTAGATTATTCTACATTTTAGAGCTGCATATGAATCAAGCCTAGGGAATAGAGTATTTTCTTTCCAAAGATATGCTCAAGGGGAATTAGGAGATTCTTTTGTATTGAAATACTAAGGAAGGTTTTGAAACGGGGTACAACTTGAATAGGGGTTGGCAGAGAGGAAAGAGGTTCTAGATGACAGTAAAGACATGAACAAATTTGAGTGAAGACTTTGAGTGAAGAAATCATTGACAAGATTCAGAATGCAGGCCCAGGAGCCACAAAACCTAAAATCTGGCTCTGACTTGCTAATAACATTTTTTGGTCAACTTTAGCAAGCACTGAAAAATATTACTCTATCAAATGAGGGAGTTGGGCTAGAGGATCTTTCTGGATCCAACTACATTTTACTCTTAATTTCTCCTTTTCTGAGATCAGCAAGTCAAATCACTGTGTAGTAGCTAAAAGAGGCAAGTACTGGAAGGTAAGGCTAGTTGTGTCCCTAGAATATTTATAAAGGATGAAAGTAAGCAATGGTCAACACCAGCATTGCAATTTGCTTTACTTTTGTTTTTAGACTTAGTAGTTGACTAAACTCAAGAGTTTAGGAAGGAGGGGATAATTTGCAGTGATTCATGTCACAATATTATTACCAATCCCAAGTTTCATAAGAATCTCTAGTAATAAAAAAGCTTAAGGAAAGGATTCTGACTCAAAAATTTAAATTAAGGCATTAAAAATACAGTAACTTCCCCCTAATGACTGACTGCTACTCTCACAATTCATAGCCCACAACTCCATGGTGAAATTTCAGAAAAGTTGACTTAAAAGAGAAATGTTTATATTTTGATTGAGATGTTGACATGGATATATACATTTGTTAGAACTTATTTACCTTTTCATAAACAATGTATACATTTGATTTCACATAAGTTATACCCCAATAAACTAATTTTAAAATATGGAAATCTTGTGAATTTTTTTCATTATTTCACATATAGTGACTGAAAGCTAGAAATAGTTAATGTTTCTAAAAAGCCATTTAACATGGATTCCCGTAGTCTCTTTTAAGCTTTTGTTGTGTTTGGGAATTTAACAATACCTACCTTCAAAACATTATTAAAGTTTTAAAATAGATGGAAATTCTTACCACAATACCTGGAACAGTGTATAATAGCTATAAATTATGAATAAATTGTTACTATTTACATTAGTTATTTCTCCTTTGATTTATTTATTTACTTTTTCTTTCTAAAAAAACAAACACACAGAAAACCCATATAGACAGCTGCCCTGTAATTGTCATGGAAGCATGCCTGGAAAGACAGCAATAGAACTTGGACCTCTGTGGTATGTACTTAAGCCTAACATTAAAATTTGATTCATTGTCAGCTTTGGAATGTAAGTAATATAAAGCAAGCAAATTTAGATCCAGTTTTTAAGTGTAGGCAAAGAATTATGAATCCTCTCCTATTATAAACCTGAAGGCATTTTCAGATTTTTCTCTATAAAATAAGAGGTGAAAGAGAAGCTTGAACCAACCATCTGCAAACTATACAGGGTTTCACACTATAGCCCAGACTGACTTTGACTTGCTATGCTTTTTGTTGTTTTTTGAGAGAGGATTGCACTGTGTATAGCTAAAGTTGACCAAAAACATTATTAGTAAGCCAGAGCCAGAATTTAGGTGTTGTGGCTCCCGGGCCTGCTTGAATCTTGCCAATGATTTCTTCACTCAGAGCCATTGTTCATGTCTTTACTGTCATCCAGAACTTCTTTCCTTTCTGCCAACCCCTATTCAAGTTGTATCCCCTCCTTAGTGTTTCAGCACAAAAGAATCTCCTAATTCCCCTTGAACAAATCTTTTTATGGTTTTTCTTGCTCTAGCCCAGGCTGACCAGGAATTCACTATATTGTCTGCTTGCCTTGAATTCACAGCTATCTTCCTACCTCTGCCTCCCAAGTGCTGGGGCTAAACCACGCCTGGCTCTTTAACATACCTTAATTGACAATTTTATACTTTGATATCATGTTTACTAGCCCTAATATTCATAGTGATTATTCGTTGAAGATCACCTTTGTACTAACTCTCATCTATACACAGCCATAATTCCTATAACAAATTTGTGAAAAGTTTTATTTTTAGTTTCATGATGAGAGACAAAGTCTGGTGACACAGACCAGTCTTCCAGCTACTCAGGAGGCTGAGGTGGGAGGAAAACAAGTTCTAGGCCTGCCTGAGCTACAGTAAGGTCTGGGCAACCAGTGAGACTCTGACTCTGAAGGAAAAAAAACACTAAAGGAATGCTGGGGATATAGATTTAGTGGGAAAGTGCTTGCTTAGCATAGGCCCTAGCTTCAAAGCCCAGTTCTTGGGAGGTGGGAGGGGGAGGAGTTAAGTAATTACTCAAGATTGCATAGCTAATAGGTGAATAGGTGAAGCCAAGATTAGAATCCAATATTTCTTTTTTTTTTTTTTTGAGGTAGGGTTTCACTCTAGCCCAGGCTGACTTGGAATTCACTATGCAGTCTCAGGGTGGCCTTGAACTCATGGCGATCCTCCTACCTCTGCCTCCCAAGTGCTGGGATTAAAGGCGTGCGCCACCACGCCCGGCTCCCAATATTTCTTTGACATAGAATTTCACATTTTACCAATTATACCTGTGCTTTTTAAATTAAATGGAAGAATACAAAATTCACTCCTGGGCCATGTTTTTTATTTTTAATACCACATACACATCAGAATGGAAATTTATTATTACTGGCTAGAGTATGTGCTGTGTTCCTGCCTAGATTTACAGGCTTTTATGTATCAACTGCACTGTATTCTATGTTTTTATTCTTTCCACCCACCCTACGTCTATGTATCATAGTATTGTGCAACCCGTAGTTGAGAGATCAATATATGGTTGATTTAATATGAATGAAATTTCTTTGGCTATACTATTAGTTAATGGAACTGACATGATTAAAGGAGTAGGAAATAGGATATAAATAATACTACATTATAAATCTTTATGAAATTTCATCCATCCTAGAATTACATATTTTATTTTATTTTTTTAATTACATATTTTAGTGGCAGTTAAATCATGGAGACTTTTTAAAACAGAAAATAAAGTGTCCTTGCTAGTCATGAACTCAGAGTGGCTAATCCTACCTACACAAAACCTGAATAATAGGAGGAAAAAACCCGATGATACCAAAATAGAAGACACACTAGTTGGAAAGAAGGGATTCCATGGAAGGGAGATTTGACAGGGGGAATGAGAAGTTATGATCATGGTATATTGTTTATATTTATGGAACTTGTCAATAAAAAATTTTAACATAAAATTTTAAAAATTTTTAAAATTTTTCTAAACACAATTCTCCATGCTTTTATCCCCCTAGGGCAAGTTCACTTTTCAATACTGGATTCCTCAAAAGAATGCTATTTGAATCTCTTCACCATGGTTTGGATGACATTCAGACCCTAATAAAGACATTAATCTTTGAATCAGAGTGTACTCCTCAAAGTCACTTCTCACTTATTGTACCTTCAAATCTCAGCAAGCAAGGTGACTAGACACTAACTTTCTAGATTATACATCGTGTCTTTATTGTCTTTGATGTTCTAATCAAAAGCAGGATAAGTGTGGCGTAAGTAAATCCTCTCTAGTGAGTCTAACCATTTCTTTTGATTGTTTTTTGAGGCAGGAGATGTATAGTCCAGGCTAACTTTGAACTATAGAGGGTGTCTTTGAACTTTGGTTGTCTTGTTTCTACCTCCCAAGTGCTGGGATTACAGGCATGTGTAACCATACTCCATTTATGTAGTGCTAGGGATTGAACCCAGGGCTTCATGCTTCCACCTGAGCTATGTTCCCAAGCTTCCTATATGTACTTTCTACTTAGGTAGTAGTATAGTATAGGAGTAGAGTAGTATAGTGTAGAAGTAATATAGCCAGAAATTAGGGGAATATCTGCTGAAATATAGAATATAGAAAAAACTTAAACTGTCTTTTTTCTCCTCAGTTATTAGGCTTTTTTGTAGGCTTATCTGGCTGTTAGAGTGAGCCCATCTCTCCTAGTGCTCTCATAAGTAGTTAGAAGAAGCTTCTTTTATAGAAGGCTAAAATATGTCATTCTTATAACCTGTTTTGACCATAATCTCTTGTATATTCACAAAAGCAAGTGGAAGTCTATACTTCATTTTTTAATATTATTTTTATTTATTTGGGAGACAGAGAATGAGTATGGGTGTGCCAGGGCCTCCTGTTGCTGCAAACAAATTCCAGACATCTGGCTTTATGGGGGTACTGGGTAATCGATCCCTGGTCTGCAGGTTTAGCAAGCAAGCACCTTTAACCTCTGAGCCATCTCCCTAGCCCTACAGTTTAATTTAAACATTGAATTACTACTGTCATCTATAAATACTGTCTTCCCTTTTGTTTTTATTTTAGAAGAAAATGGGGTATTTATTAAAACTGCAGATGATACTACAATAGATAATTACATTGCTCAAGGTATGTATATATGTACATTAATATGTAACTGTTATTAGTGCATAAATGCATATGTAGATAAAAGGAAAAAGATAATCTTGGTTAATTTAAAGTATGTTCTCATAAGGAAAAGATTATAGTAAAGCTTGTATAGTAGCATTTACACAGTTCAAAGTTTCTATTAGCATGTACTTTGTTTACATCTCTAATATGAGGTATTCCTTCCAGAACTTGAAGAATGATATGAATTAAAATAAAATAGAGATGGGGCTTGAGAAATGGCTTAGCGGTTAAGGCTTTACCTGCAAAGTAGAAGGACCCAAATTCATTTTCCTGGTACCCACATAAAGCCAGATGCACAAGGTGGCCTATTGTGTCTGTACTTCATTTGCAGTGGTTGGAGGCCCCGGCGTGTGCCCATTCTCTCTCTCTCTCTCTCTCTCTCTCTCTCTCTCTCTCTCTCTCTCTCTCTCTCTCTCTCTCTCTCTCAAATAAATTAATTAAATATTGAGGTGAATTTAGTAAGACTTAATTTTATTCCAATTCTTTAAAAATTGTTGATTAGTATATAATTTATATTTCCATTTGACTAACCAGAAGAATATGTTCTCTAGTCATAAGAATTTAATGCCTTTTATTTTAGGGTGAATGCATATCATTTTTAGTATTTTTAATTATTGCATAATATATTGCAAACTCATATCAAATGAGTGTCAAGATTTTAAATAACTGCTTCTGTCTGGGGTTTTGTTTTTAAAAAAATCAACTTTAGATTGTTTTTAATATATATTTTTATTTATTTATTTGCAAGTAGAATAAGATGAGAGAGAGGGAGGAGAATGGGTGTGCCAGGGCCTCTAGCCACTGCAAGCATATTTCAAATGCACATGCTCCTTTGTGCATCTGGTTTTACATGGGTATTGGGGAATTGAACTCAGGTCACTAGGTTTTACATGCAAGCACCTTAATTGCTGTGCCATCTCTCCAGGCCTTTTTTAGATTCTTAATGTATTAAAAAGAATGTAGACAGCATTAAGGTTCAAAGAGCAGTGAACTATAATTACAAACTGTAATTTTGTAGTAGTTGCTAAATTTAACATTGACCTTTAAAGAGGAAGAGACTTTCCTGTTAATGGTATATGCTTTATTCGATAAGGGTCCAGTAATGTTCATTTGGCTTCTTCAGCTATTTTGGTAGCACAAAAATCATTTCAGGTGATGTGTTCTACTTAAAGTCATTTCTCTGTATTGTTGACAAAGAGACATTATGATGTAAGGAACATTAGATTTTAAAGTAGTATTCTACCTTGTTTTGTTAACTGGTACCTTTGCTATATCCCTCATTTTTAGAATTGCCTTAAATCCTTTTAAGAATAAAGCGAGACATAAATAAGCTTGAAAATATTTGAAATTTCTAAGATTTTTGTTTTATTTAAGTTAAATTAAACTGATCTTGGGTTCTTCTATAACTAAACCTGTATATTTGTATAAAGACTGATCTAATCAATATAATATATGTAAAAAATTCCATGTACTATTTCTAATAGCTAATAGTTGGGTTTTTTGGTCTCAGACTTTACTAGAATTTTTCAACATCTGGGTATATATCCTAAATATGCCTGGTTTGCCATTTGAAGGTGTAACCAAATTATATTTATCTGATTTAATGTAGGGCCTCAAATTATCATCCTTTGTTTTTGTGTAAAAAGACAGTAATTCAGGGTTGAGAATTTAATTCAGTGGGAAAAGGCCCTGGGTTTAGTTTTCAGCGTCAGAGAAAAGGGAGGGAGGAAAGGGGAGAGAAAAAGGCAGTATTCAACAGTATTTCATCGTTGGATATTACCATTTTCATGCATCCAATTTGCCTATTCTTTTTCTGAAAATATAACATTTGATCATAACACCCATATGTAAGTTATCAAGGCATCATGGCATATACCTATAATTCCAACAATGCAGGAGAATTACCTGAGGCCAACTTTGACACCTCAACAGCATAATAACTCCTCATTACAGTATATTTCAGTTACTTTGTACTTGTATGTGCAAGGGCCTTTTGGAAGGATACTGTTGCGGTCAGCTTTCTTAGTTGCTGCGCAGAAAGAACCCAAACAAAAGTGGCTTGTAGAGGAATGGGTTTATTTGGCTTATGGACTCGAGGGGAGACTCCATTTTGGCAGGGAAAACGATGGCATGAGCAGAGGGCTGGACATCACCTCTGCCACAGCACTGTAAACAGCGGCAGGAAGGTGTGCCAAATACTGGCAAGGGGAAGCTGGTTTATAACCCCCATAAGCCCACCCCAACAACACAGCTCTAGTGAGGTTCTAATTCCCGAATTGCCATCAGCTGAGGATTGATCTATCAGAACACATTCATTTCTTTGTGGGGGACACCTGGATCAAACCATGACATGTCCCTGGCCCCCACAAACTAATAATCATACATGATGTAAATACAATGCATTGAGCTCAACTCTTAAATCCCCACAGCTTTCAACTGAGCCATAATACCAAAAATAAGCCCGTAATGGCACAGAACATTCACAATGCAAAACATGAGACACAGCAAAAACAGATCTACCAATACAAGATTTAAAACAAACAGGGCACCATCAATCTCTAACTCCAAGTTCAATGATTCTAACCAATAAGTCTCTCGGAGATTCAAATCCACCCCTCCAGCTCGGCTACTCACAGCTCGGCTACTCCGGGAAAATTTCATCTGGTGCTGGCAGCTCGCCTTGGCACCCATACATAGTCCTGGAATTCTTTGGGTCTCCATTGCAACCCACAGTTCATCCTCATGGCTCCATCGGGCTCCATGCAGGCAACCTAGCACACCTGCTTCACACGCCGAAGGCCATTTTTCAAAAACAAAACTGTGTTGCAAATCCAACCACCCTCTCTTCTTACATTTTCCATACTCCACAGAACCAGGTGGGCTACCAACTTGTTAATCCAGGGGGGAACAAGGCATTCAGGCCCCTTACTTCAAAAGTCCGCATTCTTCCTTTTGTTCTAATGCAGACCAGCTGGCCCAATCTCAATGGTTTTCATCTCTCAAACAATTGCAGGTGAACGGGCAGCAGTTTCGACCCAAAGATCTTTCTTTCTATACCATCTCCATCTGTTCACACCAGTCCATCTTTACGTAAAACAACCCTGCACAGGTTTCCAGGACACAGGCAGACAGAATGCAGCAAGCCTCTCACACAAACTGTTTCTGGCACAGTCCTGGCCAAGTTCTTTTTCAACCTCGTAAGCCAAACCTCACAGTCCATAGTTCTCATTACATTCAGGTCTTTCAACTCTGACCAGAATGATCCATGAAGCTGTACTCACAACACTGCGAGGCATCTCTT